>JAODXP020000006.1:28173959-28188959 GCA_027497455.2 Sardinella longiceps
ATATATATATATTTGTGCAATTACTGATATCTCCCGACCAACCAATTCTAATCTTATTCTGATGTCAAAGCAAAGCAAACATTGCAAGGATGGCCTTAGCACATTTGCGCCCTCCTATTACAATTTTCTATCTCTTCATGACTCAGATGACTGGGTGAATGAAATTTCTCTCAGAAACCATGTTTACATACCCATCGGCTATATGATAAATTCTTCCAGGGATTTGCTCACATGTGTGGATCATATTAACATTACTATTTCACAGTGCATCATCACTTAGACTAATCTTTGCATAATTCAAGTCCTGGACCCTTTTCACCCACACAAAGCAGAATTTGTCCATGTCAGAGAATAAAAGAGGCCATAAACATCACTATGCGATAGATGTCAGAGAAGATACAACATGTACATTTATACACTCATACATACTGTATCTCATATGGACCACAACATACCTTTTGCCACTGAGACCATATCCACCTAACTCATGTTATGAGGGAACCTGCACATTCGAATAAATATAATAATGCATATTGCAAATAATGCATATTCATCGGAACAAACCACATATCTCCTAGAGCCACTACTGGAAGTTTGGCAATTTTACATGAACATAGTATTTTGCTATACACACAAACTATATAAATATGCATAAATGTATGCATGCAAACATTAATAAACAGTTTAAATTGAATATACCAATTCAAATGCTTTCACCCTAATCTGAAAATGATTAAATATGATGGGTCACTCAAACGTGAGCAAAAAGTGCCTTCATGACCACGGTTGACAAAAGTGATCTTTTGAACACAGAACAACAAGAAGAAAGAAGATTTGCACTGCTATGAACAAATGAGTTGGAAATCTAAATAGACTAATTTGAGCTTGCTGCAAAATTCAGATGTTTGGCTTTTCCGTTTCAAATAATGAGAAAAACAGACTGCCTTATGTGTACATGCAGAGTACATTTCATACAACACAATTACCTTTTCTTTTCTTTCTTTTTTAGTGAATAATTGGCATTCACAGTAGCATTTCAAGTATTTCAAAGACACAGGATCACAAGATCAGAAGAGAGATTAAAATACAGCTCACTACAGTAGCACTACAATCTGCAGGGGTTGAATAAACCCCAGGGGGTGGAATAACATTGATGGCCAAAAACGATGAATGCCGTCAACACCCAGAAAAATGCTTAAAGCAAAAAAATGAATCACTGTTGGAGCAGGAATAACAAACAGGAAATGCAGGACAGACCATAGTGGTCATTTCCATATTTTCCCAGAACCATCAGAAAAGTGTATTTGTGTTTAAAGAAGACTCTAATATACTACACCGTTTCAGACATGCAAAGCTACTGGCCTGCTTCAATTATCAAGTCATGAAGACTAATGATTGCACTTCTCTCTGGATCATAATTATTCTCAGTAAATTCTAATTGTTGTGGCAATGTTATCTTTACATATGTTACCACATCGATTCTAATCTCCTGCGAGGCTTGAATGTTTTGAACATACATCATGAACTTTTCATCAAACAAACTATAAAAACAATTATATAATCAATAGTAAGAGGGTAAAATCCATAATACTGCTGTGGGCATCAAGACTATACAGTACAGTAGTTTGCTCATAAAATGACAGAGAGCCAGAGAGACCTTAATTGCAGTAAACAGTAAATAGCTGTGTGTTGAAAGGGCGGTAGAAAGACAGTAAGCCAGCATGAGCTTACATAGCATTGTCCTTACGCAAACAACACCTTCAACTTAAATCAGTCAGTAAACAATCCCACAAGGATTAAGAGGACAATGTCATCCATGACAGATGTTTGGGATTAGAATGTTTACAGAGCTAATGTGCGTGTTGATTTTTAACTGTATTTTCAGCTGGTCATATCATCCCAGAGTCAACAACGACGGATGCCTGATGCAAGGTGAGCACATCATTAATACTTTACTACTGTGCCATAACTCCACTCTATGGTTTCACAATGGAGTCATATTGACAGTAAACACAGAGGGGGGGCACCCCATATCAGCAGTCGCAAATCCATCTTTCTATTGCTTCCCTCCATTCCCTCTCTCTCTCTCTCTCTCTCTCTCTCTCTCTCTCTCTCTCTCTCTCTCCCTCCCTCCCTCCTCTCCCTCCTCTCCCCTTCATATCTTGAGTGTGATCTCCCCATCTCCCTTGAGGATAGCTCATTTTCTGGTCTTTACGTTATGCTTCCATGCTGCAGTGCCTTCTTGTCACATAATGGGGGAATTCAATCATGCAATTGAATGGTTAATTGCTACTGGGGCCTTGCCATTTCAAGCATCTAGTTTTTAAAAGGGCCTTTGGTTTCAAGCAATGAATTCGGGACATGACTGCAGATCAAGCAAATAAAACGAAATTGCAGATAATGTTATATTCCATTGCCCCTTGGCCCTCCTAGACAGAGAATCTTTATACAATGCAATTCTAAAACAGCAGCACTAAAATGTTTTGTCTGAGTTTCTTATTAGTTTCTGTTCAGATCTCTCTCAACTAGGTAATTGTGTTCACATATAAAGGTGTTTGGACATCACAGCGCAATGCAATCAGTCACTTGTGCCCTTTAGAAAGTGACAGCAGACACTGTTTTCATGATAGTTTGTTGAAAGGTACAAAATGCATTTTTCATCAGGTTTAAATAATTGAATCTATAAATAATTGAACTGAAAAGGAACAAGAAAGAACATATTTTTTGATTGTCAAGTATAAATTCTGAATGATCAGCAATGATGGGAAAACAATAGGCCTAATAAAATTAATATGCCCTATAATTCTGAATCAACTGGAATTAAAATTTAAGAATTGAATTGTCATAGTAACAACTTGGTGAAGAGATCTAATGTTTCAAGGCCTCTTCACAACAATAAAAGAAAAAAAAAAAGAAAAAGGAAATAATCACAGACCCAGGGAGTCATTCTCCACAGCATAATATCCATTACAGCTCATCTCAGTGATGCACTCCAAGAAAAAAAAACGCACTAAACACATCTTAGGTGTAACATCAACATACTGTAGCCATCACACACATTCGCTTCATTTCCTTTCTGCCCAAAACAGAACTGAAGGAAATATAGGAAATATATGATTTCTGCATCGCATGAAGCTACGCATCATGACAGGGTTGGGTTGGGGGGGGGGGGTGACAGCAATTTGAATCAGGGTATAAGCAAGACATCAGATGGCAACACATCAAGCTGATCTCCACAGGTGATCATTACCTAAGCTTGGGGACAGGAGGGAGGGAGTGCTGATGTGATCATGCCACGGGCATAATGAAACACATTTGCCTGGCTTAAAACCACCCCTCCATCATCATGAGAAATGACAGTTTGGTCCTCGGATAAATAGATGCCATCATATTGCCACTCTATAATCTGTCTGCTTGAATTGGGTTTCATCAGCAAAACAGATGTTTGGATTTTGCCTCAACCATCTCAATCTCTTGTTTGGTTGAATTCTTCATCCAATTGAGACCATGCAGAATTTGCCACCCATGTCGTTCGCACAAGTCACACAATCTAATGTTCCTTCGCACAAAACAAAACAAACCCAAAAAACAAACAAACAAACAAAAAACAACAACAACAGGACCAAATGACTAGAAAACATTCTAGTTTGTACTCAGGCTTCTGCAAAGCATCAAATTGCTTCAAAGTTTCGCCACTTCATTGCCACCCCTCAGATTCAATTTAGATAATGCTGTAATACCTCTTTACAAAGGACCCAGGCCCTCAGGCATGTCTGGCACAATAATCTGGAGGTGCTGGAGAAAACTACAGTTTAGTGCGGTGGGCGGAGATCCTGTTGCTTTGTGGGCATGAATGGGACGAATCACGTGGCAGCCAGACCTGCTCTGCATGCTTTTGATGCCGTGGAGGAGTTGAGACTGCAGCAGAGGAAAGACTCGGTAGTGTCAAACATCACAGGGAAAAACACAACAGTGTTTTCTCCATGGAGTCTCTCCACGGCCAGACTTTGGCAAAACTCACTCATCGTTCCGTGCCCCTGGTTGACAGGGTGAAGCATTGTGTGCGCATGTGTGTGTGTGTGTGTGTGTGTGTGTGTGTGTGTGTGTGTGTGTGTGTGTGTGTGCGTGCGTGTTGTCTCGTGCTGCTCAACCAACATGGAATACTATACAAAGAAGAATACAAGCCCATAACAACTGATGTGACTAACAACAACAACGACCAAAAAAAGAACAGGCTGTTTAGCAGACTGACAAAACAATAAAGGGCAGTGCCTCTCACAGATGCTCTTACAAAGGCTGACAAAAAGAGGCAGAAGCTGTCGAGAATGTCTGAGGAAAAGCACTCGAGACAGAAGTGCAGAACACACAGTCTGGCGAGGACGAGAACGAGACAAGAGGGAACATCCAGGGAGATATCCCTCCGCCTCCCGCCAATGGGTGGCATATCTTAAGTGACACCCAAGGTATGGGCTGGCTTGTTTACTGGCTAATGCTAGCTGACAGTATGTGGTCCGTCCTCTCCTCTGAGTTTTTTTTTTTTCTCCTCACGATGTGCTTTGTATGGCACGGCCACTCCATCTGACGCTAACGCCTGAGGAAAGAACAGTGCCTTTCTCTGGAAATAATTCATTGTGATTTTCCTTCTGTTCAATAGAACCCAAACACTGGAAAGCACCAATGCTTTTTCATGCCTGACATGTACCCCCCCACCCCACTACAACACACACACACACACACACACACACACACACACACACACACACACACACACACACACACACACACACACTCCTGCCTGGTTGGGTCTATGTGGAGTCTGTGTTCTTCTCAGCAACACTATGCCAGTTGTTCAAATGTGTGAACGTTCAGAGACTTGACACCTGATCTGAAAGCAAAGCACAGCTGAAAATGGGTGATGGTCTAATGATTAGTCAAGCATTAAACATTAGGGCAGTGATTATGTATGAGCTGTCTCATACTGAAAATAACAGCAGAAAACAAATATATCTTGGAGAAATCATGAGGGCTAGGAGATTAAATATGCATTGGAAAGGAGTAGGCAAAAACTTGGGGGGAAAAAAAATTAAAATTAAAAAAAATAAAAGATACTAGACACGTACAGTGTTATGGTGTAAAAGTTCCCGTGTGTTTAATTTTCTTGATAAATGGAGTGGCACAAGTTTTAAACAAGCTCTTCCCTATTTGCATATGCCTGCCTAGGCATTTATTAGACAGAACTGCTATTATAAAAGGAGGCCCTATTTTTAGCTATAGTTTAGTATAGAGCATTATGCTTTCATTAAGCCAGCCAGAACAGGCATCACTGTGCTCCACAGGCGCTTTACTTACAGGAAGTGTTGCTGAGCCTGTGACTCAGCAATAATTACATTAGCAGGAGCAAAAGGAAGACGTAGCCACCACATGCATTAATGCTTCCCACACACATTGGACACACACACACACACACACACACACACACACACACACACACACACACACACACACACACACGCACACACCGAGGTTGTATCCTGAGCTGTACTACTGGTATGCCTACAAAGTACAAATGATTATTATCAAAGCCATACAGGTGCATTGCCAGAAACATTGCTATTGGCCTACAATTAAACTCAGTTTCAGTTCTATTATAGCCCTCTAACTCTCAAGGCATCACACAGCACAGCTTGAATATGACCAGTCATTCCCACTTCAGTGGTGTGCCGTAAGATGTTCATCATACAGATGATTAGGTAAAAGTCTCTGGATCAGTCCTGTATGCGAAATGACTACTGGGACATGTCTTCTGGAAAGCTCCTCGACAGTTGCGTGAACACAACCTCCTCCATTTGCAACCTAATGTCTTTGCCGCCATGGCTGGCATTAAATAGCAGGCATACAGTATGTTGCACTAAAGCAGAACAAAGCCAACTCCAGCGGGAGAGGAGGCGGGATAGTGTTTTTGAGTGTGCGTGTGTGTGTGTGTGTGTGTGCGCGTGTGTGCAGCTAACCTCAATGACTGAACCACTAATTGGGTCTGCATGGTCGAGATTTAATTAAAGCCAAAGTAAATTATTAATACGTATAATGTGCTGTTTCTGTAATTTACCTTCATCAGAGCAACACAGCTGGTCCTTTCCACAGCTTAATGTCTAAAAAGTGGAAGTGCATTGAAAAGTCATGCACCCTACTAAAGCCACACAAGAGTCTTAAGTCACTTTTCCACAAAAAATATTATCGGCACAACTCGCCTTGACTTTACTCGTCTTGTATATTTCGTTTTACACTGCATAAAAGTACCATTCACTGTAATTGTAATAGGTGTCTGTGGATCAGTGTGTGTGTGTGTGTGTGTGTGTGTGTGTGTGTGTGAGGGTGTGTGTGTGTGTGTGTGTGTGTGTGTGTGTGTGTGTGTGTGTGTGTGTGTGTGTGTGTGTGTGTGTGTGTGTTCCTTTTAGGCTAACACAACTGCTAAGGGCTTGTTCGGAAAACTAGCGATCTAGTGGTAATAATGACCATTCCGTAAACAGGCACCAAATTTTAGAGATGGAAATGGAAAGAAGCAAGTAGACATTTTGAGAAAAACATGACCCTTTCAGCCTGAGTGCCTTATTTATTAGTATATGCATAAACAACAACGTTGGAGAGGACTTAATGGTCATCTTTGGGTTGGCTCAGATAAATGGGGTTTCTTAATGTGAACACGTCATTAATGTTTTTTTATCCTGGCAACAACGGTGTTGGCATGACAACAGTTTGGTAACTAGGGGTGGAGATAAATCAAATCTCAACAGCAAAGCTCACCACAGACTCAGCAGATGATGAATATGCACTTTTGCTATGATGGTTTGCCTTCAATGCTCATTATGTCCTTTTTGCACTGGAAAGTGTTAGAAAATTATAAGGAAATGCAGTCATTCTTAAAATGTCCTGGAGGGTTGCGAGAAAAAGTAGGTTTGATAGGTTTGATAACGCTTTTATCTAGGCTAAATGACAAAGAAGTCTGAATCTAACAGCAACATCCTAAGGTTCAGTTATCAAACTAAAACTAGTCGGCTAAATTACAGTAAATATGAAAATAGGGTAATGTATTATTTGAAGGGAAATGTATTACATTTAATGATTCTGCGTTGTCATCAAGTGTTGGTTTTTTGTGCTAATCTAGGCTGATGATACTCCAAAAACAGTTGGCTTTTCATCCAACAGCTTTTCATCCAAGCTCTCATTGTTGGACATAAGATAACTCCTAACCAAATTTGGAATGCCAATGTTTGTTTGTTTCTCCTCTCCCAGACATTATACTCAACTGGTTTATAGAATCTGGCTTTGCTATATGATTCAAGTTAAACAACAAAGATTATAGGCTAACAATGGCCAAGTCTGGCGTTTTTATTTAGAGAGGGTAATGTGTTGATTATTGTTTATTTTGTTTGTTTGTTTGTTTGTTTTTCTTTTCTTGTGACTGCGTTTCTCTTGGCAGCTGAAGCTTCAGTTGGTGATCAAAGCGCAAGCTTTGGGCACTAGCTTTTCCACAGTCCCGCTGTTGCCATGGTATTTGTTGAGCCCAATTGTTGATATACTCAGAGAAAGTAGTTCAAAGCTGAGTAGTAACAGTTTGATAATCAAAAGTACCTTCTTCCTCACAGTAATAACACATAATAAAATATCTCAAGACAACACCAGTACTGTCAATAATATGAAAATGAAATAAATTGAAAATGAAATGACAACTGGGAAAGAGTTCAACGCACATTATACAGCCTAAAAACTTATATAAAAAAAATGATGATCGGCATGAGACTGCTTGGTTTGAATAAACTCTCAATTAATCTTCATTAAATCTAAAGAATCTGCACTAATACACATACAGCACCTTAAAAAACTTAATAAAATGATATTTTTGGCATTATTGCCCTGTGCCTAAGTATAGCCTATCAACATAAACAACCAGATGGAAAGTGTTGACATTTAATGGCACCCAATCAAGGACCTGCCAGTTACTTTAGTCAAATCTCCCAGAAGACCTACCTTTACTGTGAGCAAACCTGAAGTTTGGAGATTAACGTTGTGGAAAATAGCATTTAGGGGCAGTAATATTAAAAATTAGAATTCTAATGGGTGCAATTAGCGCATTCATTTCACCCAGCAGATGTGCAGCGGACATTAATTGTTGACTCACGCAGGCTTTTGATGCATGCTCATCACTGATTAGGCTACAGTCTTATGGCCGTAAACAAATGTGAGGTGCACTCACATGCATAAAGAGGACTACAAATCTGATTGATGGAGTTTTCCATCCAATTCACCTCTTGTTTAACAAGAGGTGAATTGAGTATGTACTGTAAAAAGGCATATAGAATTGTTTTTTTATTTATCTTTGGTGATAAAAATAAAGATCATAAATGCACAGTCATAAAATATCATATGGTCGAGCTCTGTTCTTTGATTGCCCCGTACGTCATACACATTCATACGCACAGTTGTAAGTTATTATGGAAGGGTCTTGAATTAAACATCAACAGAAATGAAATATTCACACAGGTTCCGGAGCTTGTAGAAAGACAAGTCCAGTGGCCCAGGTCTTGTGGCATGCACTCTCAGCAACATCTCAAAGGCCTCTCTTCCTTAATGAGAGCTGCTGCTTTTTATCGAACAGTTGTTCATCTTTATGGAGTATGCTTAATCAGTACACAGCACAGCTCCTCCGGGCTCTCCTGTTTATATTTATGTCCATGCTTGTGTGTGTTAACCAGACATCATGAGACAAATAAAGCAAAGAAAGACTGTGTGTGTGTGTGTGTGTGTGTGTGTGTGTGTGTGTGTCTGTCTGTCTGTGAGAGAGTGAGTGAGTGAGTGAGTGAGTGAGTGAGAGAGAGAGAGAGAGAGAGAGAGAGAGAGAGAGAGAGAGAGAGAGAGAGAAAGATTAGAAACGGTTAAAGGAATGAATAAGTAGTCATGTTGATAAGAGAGCACGTACGGCAGCCTGCTCCATGTGCCCAACTTTGATTGACAGGCACGTCTTGGGTTCAGTCTGTAGGGGGGTGGCCGGGGGCAACACCATTTCTCCAATCGATCCCGAAACAACGCAACGCACCAGGGCTGCCGCAATGAGTCCGACTAAATTTAGCTGCTCGTGCAGTGATGAATTCCGCAGCTCACTCCCGCCCTTTTCATTAGAGTGATGGAGACAAGCCTGATAGGTCACCCAGGCTGACAAGCTTGGCCATAGAAAGTCCTGACTCAAGCACTTCAACCCACTCCCTCCAAACCACACACACACACACACACACACACACACACACACACACACACACACACACCATTGACTGCCACACACACCCTGGTCTCTCTGAATCCCCATGTTATTTTTGTTAACTTCACCTTACTCAGTGCTAAGGCCTGGAAGGGCTTGAGCAAGGATGTCATTTTCCTTCACAAAGACAACTGTGAAGTGGTGTAACTGAGTTTAAAGTTTCTGTGCTATTGCTAGTGGTTTAGCGTACATGCAAGTGTACTGAATGAAGGACAGGGCGGGTAGGCTACTCCAAGGAGGTGGATAAAAATGGTAAACATGGCTAAGTTAAGAAGATAGAAGAAGTGACAAACCTTCTAATTCATTAACCTGTAACCAGGCTTATTTATTCTCAGATTTACTCCATTACCTACAGCTTATCTTACCCAGGTATGCCACTTAACACCTACATGTACTGTACATCAGAGGTGAAAACACTAAAGCTGGGGCATCTATGGATGCCTGTTGCTCTCTTTCAAGCTCTCGGCTAGCCTGGCTTGCGTGACCACGTTCAGATATGAACTGTGGTCTGGAGAAGCTAGCATTGCCCGGGAATTCCGGGCGGGATTAATTTAAATGTCTATTAAATGCTATCAAACGTCCATCAATGTTATGGGACAGAGCTGGACAAAGTCATCGTAAGCTTGCCTCCTTCAGGGTGCTCTATTCTCTTAAGATCCTGATTTTTCTGGACTCGAGAGTTGAGGAAATCGCCTCCTCAGCCACATTGGCTTGATTACGAAATTTCAGCGACAGGAAGTATGGGCGGGCCCAGACTAGCTCCTGCCAAGTCAAGTGGTTATTATTAAAATTTCAACCATATACAGTGTATACTGTGGGACAAAATGCTGCTTCACCATGGATCAAATGGTACGACATTTTAACTATATAAAAAGACAAAAACAAGCCATGAAATCTAAAAATAAAATGTAAAGTAATTAAAATGTAGACTGTTAATCAATCTTATGTCAATCTAATATTATAGAATATCACACATCAGCATCTCAACATTGTCACAGTGATTTTGAACAGCATTGCCATGGATACAAGCCCTGCTCAAAAAAGTTGCACATCTACAGTAAGTTAATAGAATCAATAGCTGTCAGTGTTATCATTATATTCTAAGCACTTTAATGAAAGTTTTAAACATCATGGGGAGTTTGCTCATCTAAACCGTAGTCGCCTCACTTGCAACTGGTTGGAATTTTGCTTTGGCCCTCTGCAAATTCAACTTGTCAACATGTGGCTGGCAGACAGAAAAGCCAGTCCTGGCCTACATGTAACACCCCCTTTTCACTGCAATCAAAACATGGTAAAAAAAAAATGGCTTGAATATCTGGTATGCAGTGGTCTGAGCAACCGTGGCCTACTGGTTAGCCCTATGGCTACAGGCTTGGAACCGAAGCTAGTTCGATTCACAACCAATGAACCACGGCTGAAGCGTCCTTGAGCAAGGCACCTAACCCCCTCACTGCTCCCCAGGTGCCACTGAAGCAGGCAGTCAACTGTGTTAGTGTAGTGTGTCTCACCTCGATGTGTGTTTATGTCACTAATTAAAGGCAGAGACCAAATTTCCCTCACGGGACCGAAAGAAGAATTATTATTATTGTTGTTATTATTATTGGTCTCACTACCAAGGACCTGCCTACATCTGTGTGGTAGGTATAGCCTATTTAAATAAAATGGCTGGAGTTAAAGATTGATCGTCTACCGAGCCCTTTCTTGATGGATTAATACAGTTGGATTTAATGAAGCAGAGCATTTAGGTCTCAAAGCATCCTACTGGCAAAGGCCACCACAATGTGTTGCTAGCCAGATAAAATTATTCGTGACAGCATGTTTTTTTTTGCACACAAATGCGTTCCCAAGAGGCCCGTACATAAATGCCTTCTTATTAATATTCATGGTTATGTAAATACTTAATAGTACTAAAGTGTTATAGTAACTCATTCATATTTTAAGGAAAATGAATAACAACTAGGATGGAGATGGAGGAGAGAGAGAGAGGGAGGGAGGGAGGAAGGGAGGAGGGAGAGACAGAGAGAGCAAAAGCACAGACAGAGGTAAATGTCTTTTTGCTGGATCCCACCAGCAAGCCATTTTTCCTCCTAAGAACACTATTTGACTTCAGCACCAGCCAAAATAAGATGCCTGGGCCTGCAGCCGATAGTCGTGCAGAGATACCATCGCAGACAGCTCTGCGTCACAAGGTGGCCCCTTCACAATATTGGCCATCGCCATGGCAGCGTAATGGTGTTATCAGGTCGTCCTAAAGGGAGCGATGACTCACGAGCGAGCCTGCCCGCAGACGCCTCTCTTCCCGAAGCCACGCTGGCTAATAGGCCCTCCACAGGCTGTGGAGACCAGGCCAGAAGCTGATAACACACACACACACACACACACACACACACACACACACTCTCTCTCTCTCTCTCTCTCTCTCTCTCTCTCTCTCACACACACACACACACACACAGACACACACACACACAGACAGACACACACACACACACACACACACACACACAGCAGAAAAAAAACACTTCTTTACAGGGAGGCAGAGATGCACTGAAGAAAACAGGAAAAAGTGTAATAGGACAAAAAACAAAAAACAAAAAAAAAAAAACAAGATGGTGGAAAAGGCTATCTTAGAGTTATAACTCACTGTGCTATATGAAGACAAATGTTCTTTGGCGCCATATGGCATCTGTGCCACAGAACATGCAGCCTGAATACAGAACAGCATGATGGATTGGAAAGTACACAACACATTGACAAGTAGGGAGTGTGGGGAAAAAACACAATGCTAATTTACGAGAGAAATATTCAAACATTCATAAAATTTGAATGGAGTGGATTAAACTCATTTGTTTGGACTCATCAAGCGTGGGGTGCTTTGTTTTTCTGTTCCCAGCCAACAGACACTGAGGCAGAGCTACGAGGTTATGAGTCCTCACCACAAACAGTGGGGGCTACACAGGGCTACAATCACCACCAAAACCAAACCAGTGCAGCAGATGAAAATGGCCCTACAATTATTCAGCAAGAATGCCAGCAGATCTCATTCAATAACGGTGTCAAAATCAATCACGCTCAGCCTTGAACAGGTGTCATGGATAACAAGAGGTGTCCCCATTGTATATGCATGTGGCACTTCCGCATTAACCTGAGAGCAACTTGTCATAACAACAGCCTGACTATTGCTGATACTGAAGCCGTTTTGCAGGGCCAGGAGAGAGAGAGAGAGAGAGAGAGAGAGAGAGAGAGAGAGAGAGAGAGAGAGAGAGAGAGAGAGAGAGAGAGAGAGAGAGAGAGAGAGAGAGGTGTCCTTGACTGGGAAACACTGGGACCATATGATTCAAGAACACTCTCAGAAGAGCACTTGCCTGAAGGATGGTCAATATGCCATTATATAAAGGAAAAATGGTGAATGTTACAGTTTGGAGTGCTTTTGTTTTGTGCTCGTACACCTGCACATACACTCCTGTGATTGGGTAAGAGGCCATACAAATCAGTAATAATTTCACAAACCTCTACTCAACTCATATATCTTTTAGTTGATCAGCTATATATATATATAAAAAAAACATCTTGGTGAGTAAGAGGGAAGCCAAAGCCATATTTTTCCATGGTTTTACCTGCACAAAATCTCTCCCGCATAACAACCTCTGTGTACTGCCTCAGGAGGAAGTCTCACCCTGCTTAAAGGCCCATGGACTCTTAAAGGGGATGTAGGCAAACTCAATATGACTTAAAAAGAATTCATTCTTAGCTCAAGCCATAGCCCTTGTGTTTGAGTGCTGTCTTTATGAAAAAAAAGACAAAAAGGAATGGTGATCTCAAGCAACAGGGTTGAGGGCTGGGTTGAAAAGTGTGAAAAGTCAAGAACTTCATACGAGGTCTACTCTTGACACTCTCTCAACCAGTGAACTCACACAAGAACAAGCTAAGACATCTCTCGAGAGGTGGACAATTCAAGAGTGTGCATCTTTTTCACAGTACACAGACAGAAGGATCCTTGCTACTGCGCTGATTGTATTGTTCTGCCTGATTAAATTGCAATTGACATGAAGTAAAGAAGCCCCTGTCTCTCATACTTCTCTCTGATGCTCCTCAACATGTTTTTATATGGGGTTATAGTCATGATGGAAATGGAGTCGCGTGAAAAGAAAGCACTTTAAAAGTTCACCTGTTGTTTTTAACTAAATCTAACTACCGGTAGAAAAAAAAAAAAAAGGAGTCAATAACACTCTTCATGATGGGGACTGGATGGCAGCTGCTGTGGTTAAAGTAGAAGCTGAACACGATAGTAAGATACTCATTTCCAGTGTTTTTTCTCTTAATCTCTTCTTGTTTACGCTGTAATCTACATTGCATGTACTTCATATGCAGCATCTGCCAAATAAATAGATGGAAAATGTAAACACCACACACACACACACACACACACACACACACACACACACACACACACACACACACACACACACACACAAACAAAACATGAACATGAAACATGTGGGGAGTCGCAAGGCAAAGAGAAGAGTCAGGAGATTTATAGTAGGTTCTCTCTCCGTGGGAGGGTCCTTAGCAACACACCAGCTGTGGGGCAGTATCCACACGGAACAGGCTAAAGTACTGCAAGACTGAGGATGGCACCTAGGCAGATGTTTCATGGGTGTCAGAATGCCTCAAATGACTCTCGCACCCCCGTTTATGGGATTCTGTGGCACACACAGCTTTTCAGTATTCCTGAAGAGCTTCACACTAGGCTGCTCTACACACCTGTGTCCTATTCTGGGCATGTCTGAGGAGATGGGAGGGGTGTGGTGGGGAGTAGGGGGGGGTGGGAAGGTTCTACATAACACTGCCAATCGAAATAATGTAGGCTTAAGTAGCGGCTAGGCACACCGCAGCCTCCGACTCACTAGCAGCGAGCGCTGTTTGCAGGCTAATCACATCCCTAGGTGGTTCAACTCCCGCTTCAGAATCCGCTTTCTCTTTTCCACCCTCGCTCCTCTAACGCGGTCCCTCCGGCACTGCAACTGAAGTGATATTTTCTTGTAACTAAACCGCGTTTTCATCTGAAGGAAAGGAAAGGAGGGGGGGGGGGGCGCTTGGGTTCAGCATTGTGTAAACTAGCTAGAATGAGGAGGGGAGTGTTCCGAGTCATGTGTTTGTCAAACCTTTCCATCAAGAGAATAATGTAGCTCTTTGAAGCCAACAAGGCATTAAAATTTCAGCACACAGGTGAGAGGGAGCTGCCAAAGCTCCTTCGGATTTGTAGCTACATTTGTTACTGCTTAATTCCTTGCAATGGAATCGTAAGATCTTCTCCAGGTACGCCGCTCCCTTATTTCTTAGCTAAACAATCTTCCATGCTGTGAGTTCCTCTATAACAGTATGTTCTGAAACCGCCAAATAATATCTAATATCCATGCTTCCAGAAAATTCTCTTGCTAAGGCAACATAGTCTAAATACATCTTTCAGCAATGACCATATGACCGTGAAGTCTTGAATGACAACAGCAACATTCAAAAGTAATAGATATAATATATATATAATTGCCAACTCCAGATAGGTTTCAGTTTGGATTAGTCAAATGTCTTGTTTATTTCTACTAACCATCCGACCTTTACTAAACTATTTTTGATAGCTTCCCGATGGATTGTAAAATTAATCATTAAACGCTAATTCCTGTTTCACTCCA
>JAODXP020000006.1:28193323-28205823 GCA_027497455.2 Sardinella longiceps
AAGGCACATTCAGTCGGAACAGGTGTGCTATCTTTGTCTCACCCTCATTTTTTACACTCGCAGACACTCACTGTCACACACTCACTCAGTCTGCCTTTTAAACTCTTTCTCTTAGTAGGGGCGCTACAGAGATTCACATAAGTCATACTGCATGTTCAGAAGGTGGTCCACAGTCTGAGTACCAACTTTGGCTATGATAGGTCAAACCGTTTCCAAGTTATAATGTTCGACCACAAGGGGGCATTAGAGAGTTTCGATTCATGGTTTTGCGTGGTCAGAACACGGTCAGGAGTCCATATACCAAGTTTGGATAAGCTATGTCAAACCGTGTCCAAGTTATCATATTTGACCACTAGAGGGCGCTAGAGAGTTTCGATTCATGGTTATGCGTGGTCAGAACACGGTCAGGAGTCCATATACCAAGTTTGGATAAGCTATGTCAAACCGTTGCCCAAGTTATCATTATTTGACCACTAGAGGGCGCTAGAGAGTTTCGATTCATCATTATGCGTGGTCAGAACACGGTCAGGAGTCCATATACCAAGTTTGAATAAGCTACGTCAAACCGTTCCCAAGTTATCATATTTGACCACTAGAGGGCGCTAGACAGTTTCGATTCATGGTTATGCGTGGTCAGTACACGGTCAAGAGTCCATATACTAAGTTTGGATAAGCTACGTCAAACCGTTTCCAAGTTATAATATTTGACCACTAGGGGTGCTACAGAGTTTCGATTCATGGTTATGCGTGGTCAGAACACGGTCAGGAGTCCATAAACCAAGTTTGGATAAGCTATGTCAAACCGTTTCCAAGTTATAATTTTTGACCACTAGCACTTTTAGCACCTTTCCTGCTTGACCAGGTGGTGGCGCTATAACAGGCATGTCCATGGGGTGTCTAGATATCATCACAGTCATACCATCTATGAACCAGTGAAGTTTCAGATCAATCGGGTAAAGCATTGTCAATTTCTGGCACATTTCCTGCTTGACCAGATGGTGGCGCTATAACAGGCACGCCCACGGGTCGTCTAGAAATCATCACAGTCATACCATCTATGAACCAGTGAAGTTTCAGATCAATCGGTTAAAGCATAGTCAATTTCTGGCACTTTTCCTGCTTGGCCAGGTGGTGGCGCTATAACAGCCACGCCCACGGGGTGTCTAGATGTCATCACAGTCATACCATCTATGAACCTGTGAAGTTTCAGACCAATCGGTTAATGCAGTGTGATTTTATGACACACTTCCTGTTTCGTGATGAGCTATTAAAATCATACAATTTCATAATATTGTTATTACAACATATTACGAAATATCAAAAATCCGTTCGCAATTTAGCATCAGCAGCATCTAGAGGTCATGTACACCAAATTTCACTTGAATCTGACATACCGTGTCCGACGAGTACGTTAAAGTTCACTGTGTGTCCAAATTTTTACACTCCTTATTACCTCACTTCCTGTTGGGCGTGGCTAATGCAATGTAATACGAAAGTTGTTCGTCTTGGGGAGACACACACACCTACCAAATTTTGTGCGCGTAGCTCAAAGTATATGCCAACCATGGCACTTAATGTCAATTTCTGTACTTTCTCCACCTTACCAGTTGGTGGCGCTGTAACAACCACGCCCATTAAGTGTATGAATGTTGTCGTCATGATAATATCTATAACTTTGTAAATGACATTCAGACGATTCCATCAACGCCCTGCGATCTAATGACACATTTCCGTTTTTTCAGTTTTTCCCATATTTCACTCATCCGCCATCTTGAAATTGTAAAGGGTATGAATAATCCCTTCGCAATTTTACATCAGCAACATCTTGGCATCATGTCTACCAAATTTCACAGGAATCTGACCAACGGTGTCCGAGGAGTACATTAAAGTTCAGTGGGTGTCCGGCCCCATAGAGCCCAATGTAATTTTTTACTTTAGGGGGCGCTACGGAGTCCCTGGGCCACACCCAAGTCCATGCCTCTGTATACCTCTAGTGTGCCATACTTCCAAGGTGTGTGCAAAATTTCATGAGTTTTCATGCACGGGAAAGGGGTCAAAAATGGCCGGAACCAGCGGGTAAGAAAATAATAATAATAATAATTAAAGCCGCAAGCGGCGATGACGGGCCCTCGCACCAGGTGCACCGCAAAGAGAACATACCGCAGGAATGGTGCAGAGTGACTGCACATTCACTCGGAACAGCTGTGCTTTCTTTGTCTCACCCGCATTTTTACACGCGCACACACTCACATTCACTTTCACACACGCTATCTCTCACACACTCACTCAGTCTGCCTTTTACACTCTTTCCCTTAGTAGGGGTGCTACAGAGATTTACATGAGTCATACTGCATGATCAGAAGATGGTCCACAGTCTGTGTACCAACTTTGGCTATGATAGGTCAAACCGTTTCCAAGTTATAATGTTTGACCACAAGGGGGCATTAGAGAGTTTCGATTCATGGTTATGCGTGGTCAGAACACGGTCAGGAGTCCATATACCAAGTTTGGATAAGCTACGTCAAACCGTTTCCAAGTTATCATATTTGACCACTAGAGGGCGCTACAGAGTTTCAATTCATGGTTATGCGTGGTCAGAACACGGTCAGGAGTCCATATACCAAGTTTGGATAAGCTACGTCAAACCGTTTCCAAGTTATCATATTTGACCACTAGAGGGCGCTAGAGAGTTTCGATTCATGGTTATGCGTGGTCAGAACACGGTCAGGAGTCCATATACCAAGTTTGGATAAGCTACGTCAAACCGTTTCCAAGTTATCATATTTGACCACTAGAGGGCGCTAGAGAGTTTCGATTCATGGTTATGCGTGGTCAGAACACGGTCAGGAGTCCATAAACCAAGTTTGGATAAGCTATGTCAAACCGTTTCCAAGTTATAATTTTTGACCACTAGCACTTTTAGCACCTTTCCTGCTTGACCAGGTGGTGGCGCTATAACAGGCACGCCCACGGGGTGTCTAGATATCATCACAGGCACACAATCTATGAACCTGTGAAGTTTCAGATCAATCGGGTAAAGCATAGTCAATTTCTGGCACTTTTCCTGCTTGGCCAGGTGGTGGCGCTATAACAGCCACGCCCACGGGGTGTCTAGATATAATCACAGGCACACCATCTATGAACCAGTCAAGTTTCAGATCAATCGGGTAAAGCATTGTCAATTTCTGGCACATTTCCTGCTTGACCAGGTGGTGGCGCTATAACAGCCACGCCCACGGAGTGTCTAGATATCATCACACTCATACCATCTATGAACCTGTGAAGTTTCAGACCAATCGGTTAATGCAGTGTGATTTTATGACACACTTCCTGTTTCGTGATGAGCTATTAAAATCATACAATTTCATAATATTGTTATTCCAACATATTTCGTAGTATCAAAAATCCGTTCGCAATTTAGCATCAGCAGCATCTAGAGGTCATGTACACCAAATTTCACTTGAATCTGACATACCGTGTCCGACAAGTACGTTAAAGTTCACTGTGTGTCCAAATTGTTACACTCCTTATTACCTCACTTCCTGTTGGGCGTGGCTAATGCAATGTAATATGAAAGTTGTTCGTCTTGGGGAGTCCCACACACCTGCCAAATTTCGTGAGTGTAGGTCAAAGTATATGTCAACCATGGCACTTAATGTCAATTTCTGTAGTGGTTCCACCTTGCCAGATGGTGGCGCTGTAGCAACCACGCCCATTAAGTGAATGGATATCATCGTAATCATAAGATCTATAAACGGTATGAGTTTCAGACAATTCTATCAATGCATTGCAACGTTATGACACTTTTCCTGTTTTTCAGTTTTTCCCGGAATTCATTCGTCCGCCATATTGAAATCGTAAAAGGTATAAAAAATCCCTTCGCAATTTCACATCATCAACATGTCGGCATCATGTCTGACAAATTTCATGGGAATCTGACAAACGGTGTCCGAGGAGTATGTTAAAGTTCATCATGTGACAGGCCCATAGAGCCCAATGTATTTTTTTTTTGTAGGGGGCGCTAGGGAGTCCCTGGGCCACACCCGGATCTATGGCTCGGTCTGCCTCGAATGGCGCGCACTCCCAACGTGTGTGCAAAATTTCGTGAGTTTTCGTGCACAGGAAAGGGGTCAAAATGGCCAATTTCGTTGGGAGAAAAAGAATAATAATAATAATTAAAGCCACAAGTGGCGATGACGGGCCCTCGCACCAGGTGCACCGCAAAGAGTGCATATCGCAACAATGGTACACAGTGAAGGCACATTCAGTCGGAACAGGTGTGCTATCTTTGTCTCACCCTCATTTTTTACACTCGCAGACACTCACTGTCACACACTCACTCAGTCTGCCTTTTAAACTCTTTCTCTTAGTAGGGGCGCTACAGAGATGCACATAAGTCATACTGCATGTTCAGAAGGTGGTCCACAGTCTGAGTACCAACTTTGGCTATGATAGGTCAAACCGTTTCCAAGTTATAATGTTCGACCACAAGGGGGCATTAGAGAGTTTCGATTCATGGTTTTGCGTGGTCAGAACACGGTCAGGAGTCCATATACCAAGTTTGGATAAGCTACGTCAAACCGTGTCCAAGTTATCATATTTGACCACTAGAGGGCGCTAGAGAGTTCCGATTCATCGTTATGCGTGGTCAGAACACGGTCAGGAGTCCATATACCAAGTTTGAATAAGCTACGTCAAACCGTTTCCAAGTTATAATATTTGACCACTAGGGGCGCTACAGAGTTTCGATTCATGATTATGCGTGGTCAGAACATGGTCAGGAGTCCATATACTAAGTTTGGATAAGCTACATCAAACCGTTTCCAAGTTATAATATTTGACCACTAGGGGCACTAGAGATTTTCGATTCATGGTTATGCGTGGTCAGAACACGGTCAGGAGTCCATATACCAAGTTTGGATAAGCTACGTCAAACTGTTTCTAAGTTATAATATTTGACCACTAGGGGCAATCGGGTAAAGCATTGTCAATTTCTGGCACATTTCCGGCTTGACCAGGTGGTGGCGCTATAACAGGCATGTCCATGGGGTGTCTAGATATCATCACAGTCATACCATCTATGAACCAGTGAAGTTTCAGATCAATCGGGTAAAGCATTGTCAATTTCTGGCACATTTCCTGCTTGACCAGATGGTGGCGCTATAACAGGCACGCCCACGGGTCGTCTAGAAATCATCACAGTCATACCATCTATGAACCAGTGAAGTTTCAGATCAATCGGTTAAAGCATAGTCAATTTCTGGCACTTTTCCTGCTTGGCCAGGTGGTGGCGCTATAACAGCCACGCCCACGGGCTGTCTAGATATCATCACAGTCATACCATCTATGAACCTGTGAAGTTTCAGACCAAACGGTTAATGCAGTGCGATTTTATGACACACTTCCTGTTTCGTGATGAGCTATTAAAATCATACAATTTCATAAAATTGTTATTTCAACATAATACGAGATATCAAAAATCCGTTCGCAATTTGGCATCATCAGCATCTAGAGGTCATGTACACCAAATTTCACTTGAATCTGACCAACCATGTCCGACGAGTACGTTAAAGTTCACTATATGCCCAAATTTTTACATTCCTTATTACCTCACTTCCTGTTGGGCGTGGCTAATGCAATGTAATACGAAAGTTGTTCGTCTTGGAGAGTACGACACACCTACCAAATTTTGTGCGTGCAGCTCAAAGTATATGTGAACCATGGCACTTAATGTCAATTTCTGTACTTTTTCCACCTTGCCAGATGGTGGCGCTGCAACAACCACGCCCATTAAGTGTATGAATGTTGGCGTCATGATAATATCTATAACTTTGTAAATGACTTTCAGACAATTCCATCAACGCCCTGCGATCTAATGACACTTTTCCTTTTTTTCAATTTTTCCCATATTTCACTCATCCGCCATCTTGAAATTATAAAGGGTATGAATAATCCCTTCGCAATTTTACATCAGCAACATCTTGGCATCATGTCTACCAAATTTCACAGGAATCTGACCAACGGTGTCCGAGGAGTACATTAAAGTTCAGTGGGTGTCCGGCCCCATAGAGCCCAATGTAATTTTTTACTTTAGGGGGCGCTACGGAGTCCCTGGGCCACACCCAAGTCCATGCCTCTGTATACCTCTAGTGTTCCATACTTCCAAGGTGTGTGCAAAATTTCATGAGTTTTCATGCACGGGAAAGGGGTCAAAAATGGCCGTAACCAGGGGAAGAAAAATAATAATAATAATAATAATGACAAATCCTTACAAAAGCAATAGGGCTTCGCACCGGTCGGTGCACAAGCCCGTTCCGGGCTCGTGCACCTCGGTGCTCGGGCCCTAATAATAATTAAAGCCGCAAGCGGCGATGACGGGCCCTCGCACCAGGTGCACCGCAAAGAGTGCATATCGCAACAATGGTACACAGTGAAGGCACATTCACTCGGAACAGGTGTGCTATCTTTGTCTCACCCTCATTTTTTACACTCGCAGACACTCACTGTCACACACTCACTCAGTCTGCCTTTAACACTCTTTCTCTTAGTAGGGGCGCTACAGAGAATTCACATAAGTCATACTGCATGATCAGAAGATGGTCCACAGTCTGTGTACCAACTTTGGCTATGATAGGTCAAACCGTTTCCAAGTTATAATGTTCGACCACAAGGGGGCATTAGAGAGTTTCGATTCATGGTTTTGCGTGGTCAGAACACGGTCAGGAGTCCATATACCAAGTTTGGATAAGCTACGTCAAACCGTTTCCAAGTTATCATATTTGACCACTAGAGGGCGCTAGAGAGTTTCGATTCATGGTTATGCGTGGTCAGAACACAGTCAGGAGTCCATATACCAAGTTTGGATAAGCTACGTCAAACCGTCTCCAAGTTATCATATTTGACCACTAGAGGGCACTAGAGAGTTTCGATTCATGGTTATGCGTGGTCAGAACACGGTCAGGAGTCCATATACCAAGTTTGGATAAGCTACGTCAAACCGTTTCCAAGTTATCATATTTGACCACTAGAGGGCGCTCAGACAGTTTCGATTCATGGTTATCCGTGGTCAGAACACGGTCAGGAGTCCACATACCAAGTTTGGACAAGCTACGTCAAACCGTTTCCAAGTTATCATATTTGACCACTAGAGGGCGCTACAGAGTTTCGATTCATGGTTATGCGTGGTCAGAACACGGTCAGGAGTCCATAAACCAAGTTTGGATAAGCTACGTCAAACCGTTTCCAAGTTATAATTTTTGACCACTAGGGGCGCTATGAGCAGCTTTCAGTTCATGGTAATGCGTGGTCAGAACACAGTCCGGAGGCACGCCCATGGAGGTGTCTAGATATCATCACAGTCAAACCATCTATGAACCAGTGAAGTTTCAGATCAATCGGGTAAAGCATTGTCAATTTCTAGCACATTTCCTGCTTGACCACATGGTGGCGCATTACAAGTCACGCCCACGAGGTGTGTAGATATCATCACAGACATACCATCTATGAACCAGTGAAGTTTCAGATCAATCGGGTAAAGCATTATCAATTTCTGGCACATTTCCTGCTTGGCCAGGTGGTGGCGCTATAACAGCCACGCCCCCGGGGTGTCTAGATATCATCACAGTCATACCATCTATGAACCTGTGAAGTTTCAGACCAATCGGTTAATGCTGTGTAATTTTATGACACACTTCCTGTTTCGTGATGAGCTATTAAAATCATACAATTTCATAAAATTGTTATTTCAACATAGTACGAGATATCAAAAATCCGTTCGCAATTTGGCATCATCAGCATCTAGAGGTCATGTACACCAAATTTCACTTCAATCTGACATACCGTGTCCGACGAGTACGTTAAAGTTCACTGTGTGTCCAAATTTTTACACTCCTTATTACCTCACTTCCTGTTGGGCGTGGCTAATGCAATGTAATACGAAAGTTGTTCGTCTTGGGGAGTCCCACACACCTACCAAATTTCGTGCATGTAGCTCAAAGTATATGTCAACCATGGCACTTAATGTCAATTTCTGTAGTGGTTCCACCTTGCCAGATGGTGGCGCTGTAACAACCACGCCCATTAAGTGTATGGATATTGTCGTAATCACAGGATCTATAAACGGTATGAGTTTCAGACGATTCTATCAATCCAGTGCGATGTTATGACACATTTCCTGTTTTTCAGTTTTTCTCTTAATTCATGCCTCCGCCATCTTGAATTCATAAAAGGTATGAAAAATCCCTTCGCAATTTCACATGAGCAACATCTTGGCATCATGTCTACCAAATTTCATAGGCATCCGACAAACGGTGTCCGAGGAGTACGTTAAAGTTCATCATGAGACCGGCCCATAGAGCCCAAGGCATTTTTTTACTTTAGGGGGCGCTACGGAGTCCCTGGGCCACACCCGGGTCTATACCTCTGTATACCTCCAGTGTTCCAGACTTCCAAGGTGTGTGCAAAATTTCGTGACTTTTCATGCACGGGAAAGTGGTCAAAAATGGCCGGTTCCTTTGGGAGGAAAAGAATAAAAAATAATAATAATAATAATAATCTACAAAGCAATAGGCCGCACGTCGGTGCACAAGCCCGTTCGGCTCGCACCTCGGTGCTCGGGCCCAATAATCTGAGCAAAAGCAATAGGGCTTCGCACGGTCGGTGCACAAGCCCGTTCGGCTCGTGCACCTCGGTGCTCGGCCCTAATTAAAGCCGCAAGCGGCGATGACGGGCCCTCGCACCAGGTGCACCGCAAAGAGCGCATATCGCAACAATGGTACACAGTGAAGGCACATTCACTCGGAACAGGTGTGCTATCTTTGTCTCACCCTCATTTTTTACACTCGCAGACACTCACTGTCACACACTCACTCAGTCTGCCTTTTAAACTCTTTCTCTTAGTAGGGGCGCTACAGAGATTCACATAAGTCATACTGCATGTTCAGAAGGTGGTCCACAGTCTGAGTACCAACTTTGGCTATGATAGGTGAAACCGTTTCCAAGTTATAATGTTCGACCACAAGGGGGCATTAGAGAGTTTCGATTCATGGTTTTGCGTGGTCAGAACACGGTCAGGAGTCCATATACCAAGTTTGGATAAGCTACGTCAAACCGTGTCCAAGTTATCATATTTGACCACTAGAGGGCGTTAGAGAGTTTCGATTCATCATTATGCGTGGTCAGAACACGGTCAGGAGTCCATATACCAAGTTTGGATAAGCTACGTCAAACCGTTTCCAAGTTATCATATTTGACCACTAGAGGGCGCTAGACACTTTCGATTCATGATTCTGTGTGGTCAGTACACGGTCAAGAGTCCATATACTAATTTTGGATAAGCTACGTCAAACCGTTTCCAAGTTATAATATTTGACCACTAGGGGCGCTACAGAGTTTCGATTCATGGTTATGCGTGGTCAGAACACGGTCAGGAGTCCATAAACCAAGTTTGGATAAGCTATGTCAAACCGTTTCCAAGTTATAATTTTTGACCACTAGCGCTTTTAGCACCTTTCCTGCTTGACCAGGTGGTGGCGCTATAACATGCACGCCCACGGGTCGTCTACAAATCATCACAGTCATACCATCTATGAACCAGTGAAGTTTCAGATCAATCGGTTAAAGCATAGTCAATTTCTGGCACTTTTCCTGCTTGACCAGGTGGTGGCGCTATAACAGCCACGCCCACGGGGTGTCTAGATGTCATCACAGTCATACCATCTATGAACCTGTGAAGTTTCAGACCAAACGGTTAATGCAGTGCGATTTTATGACACACTTCCTGTTTCGTGATGAGCTATTAAAATCATACAATTTCATAATATTGTTATTCCAACATATTTCGTAGTATCAAAAATCTGTTCGCAATTTAGCATCATCAGCATCTAGAGGTCATGTACACCAAATTTCACTTGAATCTGACATACCGTGTCCGACAAGTACGTTAAAGTTCACTGTGTGTCCAAATTTTTACATTCCTTAATACCTCACTTCCTGTTGGGCGTGGCTAATGCAATGTAATACAAAAATTGTTCGTCTTGGGGAGTCCCACACACCTACCAAATTTTGTGAGTGTAGCTCAAAGTATGTGTCAACCATAGCACTTTATGTCAATTTCTGTAGTGGTTCCACCTTGCCAGATGGTGGCGCTGTAACAACCACACCCATTAAGTGTATGGATATCGTTGTAATCATAAGACCTATAAACGGTATGAGTTTCAAGCGATTTTATCAATCCAGTGTGATGTTATGCCACATTTCCTATTTTTCATTTTTTCTCTTATTTCATGCATCCGCCATCTTGAATTTGTAAAAGGTAGGAAAAATCCCTTCGCAATTTCACGTCCGCCACATCTTGGCATCATGTCTACCAAATTTCACAGGAATCTGACAAACGGTGTCCGACAAGTGCGTTAAAGTTCATCATGAGACCGGCCCATAGAGCCCAATGTTTTTTTTTACTTTAGGGGGCGCTACGGAGTCCCTGGGCCACACCCAGATCTATGCCCCTGTATAAATCGAATGGTGAATACTTCCAAGGTGTGTGCAAAATTTCATGAGTTTTCGTGCACGGGAAAGTGGACAAAAAGGCCCGTATGTTTGGGAGGAAAAGAATAACAAATAAAAATAATAATCCTTACAAAAACAATAGGGCTTCGCACCTATCGGTGCACAAGCCCGTTCCGGGCTCGTGCACCTCGGTGCTCGGGCCCTAATAATAATAATAATGACAAATCCTTACAAAAGCAATAGGGCTTCGCACCGGTCGGTGCACAAGCCCGTTTCCGGGCTCGTGCACCTCGGTGCTCGGGCCCTAATAAAGATAGCATGAATAAACATAGAAGTAAATAAAAACAAACTGGAAGAGAGAGAGCCGAAAAACAGATGGCGATTATAGCCTTTGGTGCCTCTAAGAAAGACAAGTAGCCCCAACAGTTAAAAGGGACAACAATAACTACAACAAATTTAAGATTCCTAAAATTCTGAGGCATATTTGTTTTGTTGTTTGTTTGTTTATGGTAAGACTTTGTACAGTATAATATCCAGTCACATGGGTATGGAACACATGAACACAAGGTACAGTTTGAACCCATTACTTCTTTCGCTGGCATCTGTATATGCACATTTTTTAGTGTTTTGTTAATTAAAACGACAGACTCCCAGAAGATGACCCAAGGGCTCTAGATGCATGGTGTTTTAGTGTAGAAGATCATGAGTGGAACTAGATGGAGGATCATGGATTATGGAACAGCTGGACTTTAAGGACAGCTAATTGGGCTCACCACAGCATGAGGCGAGCTGTTGTGAGCAGGCATTCAGTTGCCATTACAAACTCCTTTTCTATGTAAATTTAATGGCAAAGAAACAGAAACCTCTGTAACAAAAAAAAAAGGGAAAAAAAAAATCTCATTCTGTATAGGCCTAAGACAAAGAGAGTGATCGCATCTCCCTGTTTATGTGTTAAATCACTGTTACTGTTGCGCTTCAATAAAAATGAGATACAGAAGATATATTATGGGGTAGCAGACAATTTCGAAACGGGCTCATTATCACCGAACCCGTCACCTGGGATGACCCCATTCCAGCACGCATAAATATGGGGGGGGGGGGGCATCGTCCAAGTCAAGGAGTGCCAAAAACAAGGGGTGGGAGGGAAGTGGGAAGGGGAAGTTGCTATGACATGCAAGGTCTTTGTGTGGTGGTGGATGAGCTCTAGAGACAGAAGTGTGCTCTCCTTTCATCCACTTTCAAATCTTCAGTCAAAGGTAATGGGTCTCCTCTGATTCACTCCTAGCAAAAGACTAAAAGAAAAAAGGTTTGTGTGTGTGTGTGTGTGTGTGTGTGTGTGTGTGTGTGTGTGTATGTGTGTGTGTGTGTGTGTGTGTGTGTGTGTGTGTGTGTGTGTGTGTGTGTGTGTGTGTGTGTGTGTGTGTGTGTGTGTGTGTGTGTGTGTGTGTATGTGGAGTGTGTGTGTTTGGAAGGGGGGGGGGGCTGTACACAATTTGATTTCACACTGGAGACCATCTCCGTTTCAAAGTCAACTCTGCACTGTTGACAGGAGAGACAAAATTCCAAACGTGAAGAGCAAATTATTTCTCTCCAGTCAGTCATCCAAATGCCCATAAATGTGATACACACGACACACACACACACACACACACACACACACACACACACACACACACACACACACACACACACACACACACACACACACACACACACACACACACGTCTTTGCCCTTGTTCAAGATTACAAGCAGAATGAGACAGACAGAAAGAATGAGAAAGAGAGAGACAGAGACAGAGAGAACAGACAGAGAGAGAGAGAGAGAGAGAGAGAGAGAGAGAGAGAGAGAGAGAGAATGAGAGAGAGAGAAATGATGACAGGAACATTTGATGCTGCAACACCATCAGACAGAGGTGACAAATATTAGTGAGATTCATGAACTCTGGAAAGCCTCCCAATGTGTGTGTGTGTGTGTGTGTGTGTGTGTGTGTGT
>JAODXP020000006.1:28220823-28243323 GCA_027497455.2 Sardinella longiceps
AATGGCTTTAACCTCTAATAGTTAAGTGCAGCTGTTGCAGATTGCCACAGCGTGGTAATCTAATCTGCAGCAGGCCTGACCGCCCGTCCACCTTCTCAGGTGGCACTCAGGGTCCCAATGCCCTTGACCAGAATAACGCAAACCCAAAGACACAATGCTCCTCACACATGAGTGAGCAACTAGCATGCATGGTATGGTCCCTCCAAATGACTCTACTCTCTCTCTCTCTCTCTCTCTCTCTCTCTCTCTCTCTCTCTCTCTCTCTCTCTCTCTCTCTCTAATGACTGATTTGCTCCATAACCGTTAAAATTGCGTTGTCTCATTTAATTAGCCCAGACGAATGAGCTAGCTCAGGTTAGCTTGCTAGCAAGCAATATTATTCCACATATGAAAACAGGGAGCAGGCAAGGTTGGGACTGTGGCTGCGGCTGTGGCTGCGGCTGCCGTGTGGAGGTCTGTTAGATGCGAAGGCTTCAGGGAGTGGAGTAGACGATGAGGGGTGAAGGAAGCCGCTGCCCATGGCTCGCGTGCCTGTGCTAGCGCAACTCCACAGTGCTGGGATAAGGGAAGGGGGAGAGGGGGAGGAACGCCTCAGTGAGCATGAGGCATAACTATCTTTTAGGATTAAGATCCAGTGCGAATGATAAGGGGGGGCACACTTGGACTTTTGCACATGACTACAGAGAGAGAAAGAGGGAGACATCATAAGAGTGCTTTTGGATTTTATTTTATAAGTTTGATAAGACTATCTAGTTACTGTAGGATTGAATATACTGTTGCATATTGTGTGGGCCTTGTATTAGGCTACTGTAACAGGATGTGGTGAGATAACACTGGCTTTTAGCTAGCTCACTCCACTCCACTCAGCCTGCCTGTGTGTTATACCCAAGAGAGTGTTTTAAAGTGAGTCAAAAACTCAAAGTTCTGTTGGAGCACGGCCGGTCCAAATGAATTTGTCAAGGAGAAAAACACAGAAAGGGTGACAGAAATAGAAAAAAAATATCTGTGTACACAAGACCAGTGTCAGACAAATGAAAAATGACAGCCAAAAAAACCCCAAACAAACAAACAAAAAAAAACGAAATCACAGGTGAAAGCTATAGTGCACTCAGTTGGCATTTCACATGAGGTGTTTTTGGACTAAAATAACAAAAATAGCCATTTGCTTTTCCAGGGTGACCTTAGGTAACTCCTTCTTTTTCCCATATAAACACGCTCTGCAGCGTGGTCAGGCACTTTATTCTCAGACAAAGACAAAAAAAATAATAAATAAAAATAAAAAAACAGTAAATAATAAATGAAAGCAAAGACGAGACTCATATCATATTTAGCTTCCTATGGGAGACAATTGTTGAAACAAGAATGTGTATTATTAGTAATATTTCATGTCCATGTCTGTCAGTGGCTCTGCTCTTCCCTTCATTGACATGGGGAAACTAGCCTACCCCTAACACACCTCACAGGTTATAATTGGAACCAGTGACTATTTGATTGCTGTTAGTAATTAATTAAAATTAAAGGGAATTGATTTGGCAGTTTTGAAGAAGTGTGAATCTTGAATCCAGCCTCAAGAAAACTTCATGTTTCATGTTCTTTCCTGCCTTGTTTTAATTAGCTCACTAATTGGTTTATATCCTAATTAGAGTCTACATGAAAGAGATGTCCTTATTGTAAAACTGGGCACTGATAACAACAAAATACCAAACATTTTACAAAGAAAAAACATTTAACAAATGTTTAGGGTTGCTTTAAGGACAGGATTATGGACCATTATAGGAAGATTCTTAAATGAGCTAAATAGCAGAGACAGGAAAAATCTTCCAAATTTCATGCCAACCATTCTGTTTCATCCTTTAAACCCCAGAAAAGGGTCTAAATGTGTGAACTACCAGAATATGCCTTTAATATGTAAGGGATAATGGCCGCCGAGGTGTCCCGATATAAGAAAATAATGATAATGGACAAGGCGGGGCGAAGAACAGCCCGACGGCGCAGCCGAACACCAAGTCCATTATTTTCTTATATCGAGACACCGATAAGGCCGTTATCCCGCTTATCACCCGGTTGCAACTAAAATGAATAGATGGTAAGCAAGTATTCAAAACTTAAAAGAAACATGTGTCTCCGTTTAGAAAGAAGTTATCCTTTTCAGTTGGGGTACTATTTTCATATGGAATAAGATCCATAGTGCTGCATTCTAAAAGAGCATTGATAAAGAACGCTGGTGAAACTTTTTTACCCGACAGCCAATCAGAAAACAGTATTCCATTCCACCGGGTGATAATACAATTTTACATGTATACCACTGCTTGGTCAAATGTCTTATTGTGATATTGCAGTGGGATAAGCAAGCTAATGAATTCCACTTCTCGAGGTCCTTGGCTTCGCCTCAGAGCCTTGTTACCACTTCAAGTATGCATTATTTTCCTATGTATGTACATTGTGTTATTCAATATCCCTTGCTTATCATTTATCGCACTCACAATATCTGTGCAACATCTCAATGATTCATAAGCAGGCTAGTCAGAAATCCCCAGTGCCCCCAATTACATGAGCAGGAGGAAAAATGTTTTGGCCTTGATCTATGTCCCTCATGAATATCACTAATCTATACCAGTGTGTGTGTGTGTGTGTGTGTGTGTGTGTGTGTGTGTGTGTGTGTGTGTGTGTGTGTGTGTGTGTGTGTGTGTGTGTGTGTGTGTTTTATGTGCGTGTGCGTGTGTGTGTGTGTGTGTGTGTGTGTGTGTGTGTGTGTGTGTGTGTGTGTGTGTGTATTTCTTTCTAAAAGAATTACTTTTATGAACTGGAGGCCAAACATTAAGGACAGACTTGCATGCACACATTACCATGATCTAGAAGATAACAAAAATTACGCTATACTGTATCTTCTTGTCTTCAAATTTCATGGGATCAGCTAGTCTGTCAAGGTATTGAGGTTGCTTCTAGAATGCCGAAATCTTAAGTGTCAAATCAGCAAGTAACAGCAGGCAACTCTTAAAGGGCAAAGAAGTGTGTGTGTGTGTGTGTGTGTGTGTGTGTGTACTAGAATGCATGCTTTATTCCGCGAGGGCTATTGTTTAGGAATGCACATCCTTGACAGGTACATCCCTGTACTGGCCTTTGCCTGACAGACAGACAGACATCCATCCATCAGTCAGCACGAGCCCCAGCCATTCGGAAACCTTTTATCCATATTTTATGACTCTCATCCTCATCTGCTCCTTCCTTGTCAGAATACTATTTAATTGCTCTAGGGGAGAGAACGAGAACGAGAAAGAACTCTTCTCACACAATCTGCATTCTGTCCATGTTTTCTACAGTATGCCAACAATAGTCAATTATTCAAGAGTTTTGCTGGCTTCTCCCCACGGAGTGTTTTTTATTTATTTATTTATTTATTTTTTTAACGCTGATTCAGGGGCATGGGGGGCTTGCTGTGGTCCGCTGGGGCTTATAGGCTTTTGCTGGCTGTCATAATCGTCCAGTTTTGCCACCATTAGTTTATGAATAGCACTCGGTCCACTGCCGCTCAATCACACTGGCTGTTTATGTACAGTGTTTGAGCTTCCGCAACAGCAGCAGGCTCCAGTGCCACTGAATAAAGCTGTGTGATTTATTGTGCGCCTTGAGCTCTGATAGACATAGAGGAAGCAGCTGGCTCTATGTATATTAGAAAGGGAAAACATGTTGGTATGTATGTCTATTGGTGGTGATGTTTTTTGTTGTAACAGCAGACTGTCAATAGTCAGTCTAAGATAGATAAAGGATATAGACCACAACATTTTGGGAAATAAACTCATTTTCAAACCTCCCCTCAAGTTAAACATTTCAGCTTTACTTTTCTTCCAGTTCACCCACCCATTCTCTGAGTCTGGCGCTAGCAGTTTTAGCTCCAGCCTGCCATAGATTATCAGATTAGATTTATAAAATCTCTCACCTTTTAACAGGTTCAAAAGTGAGAAAATCTTTTTTTTTTTCCAAATTAAAACTTGACTCTTCTGTAGTTACAAAGTGTGCTTAAATCAACAAAATGATAAGAAGGGATTTTCTAGGTTGATGTGACATGGGACTCTTAATCAGGGAATCAGGGAGTAATCAGGGAAATTTTCTACCACATCTGAAAATCGTCCCTAGAAAAGTAGTGCAAGCCACTAATCTCATGGTACCGATTGGTTGTAATAATCAAGTTCCAGCTGCGGAGTGAGACTAAAATACCCGATAGATGGAAGGGCATATTTTAACCTCAAGTTCAGAGCTGCTAATATAAATAATATATAAACTAGAAAAGCGCTCAGAGAGCGCAGACCTCCGCCAAGACAATGTGGTCACAGATGGTGTTCTGGATCACCGATCGCCACCAAAATCGAATCAGTTCAATCCCAGTAGAAACGCTGTCCAAAAATGTCATCCAAATCCGCTCAGTAGTTTTCGAGTTATCTTGTACACAGACACACACACATACACACACACACACACACACACACACACACACACACACACACACACACACACACACAGACACACACACACCAAGCAAAACATAACCTCCTTGGCGGAGGTAATAATATCAGAGGTGATTATTTCAGAGAAGGCCATAGGGATGTTATCTACATCCCCATTCTCTGAGCCCATTGATTCCCACTCTTCGGGCCTAATTACTGTAGCTTCTGTTGTCCTTTAAGATTAGACACAACGGACCTCATTAACCCAACCATCATTCACCCATGTGTTCCTTTAAGGTTTCATTTAAAAACCTATAGCTATTGATGAATACAAATATTAGTGAAAACTGTGAAAGCGGGTTTTGATGGTCCTTTCTTTTTAAAGGACCATCAAACCTGTCCAGGGATTAGCCTTATGGCTATAATCTTATATATTCTGCATTTGTTTCAAATGTTTTTAGTATATGCTGTCCCTTTGTTAAATAAATAAACTTCAAACTACAAATTCCTGGTTGGTCTATGTGGCTCAAAAAGGGTTTATTAGTAGCCTGTCAACCGAAGACATCCTAGAAAGCCTAGAAATCTAGACGCCATGGAAGAAGCAATATGTAGCCAAGGACAGTATAGGGACTTATTGCTTGCAAGCAGACCAATCGTGATTTGGGATTGGCTTATAAGGGTATAGCATACAGAAGAAGCTATATATAAGATATAACACTATAGATAAAACTGATACCTACAAATATTGCATTTCAGTCCAGCTACTGCTCTATGCAAAGGGAACCAAAATCAGAAACACACACACATACACACACACACACACACACACACACACACACACACACACACACACACACACACACACTACACAAGTGCAAACTTATGTAGGCCTAGACAAACACAAATATGCAGGTAAATCATGAGCTTGTCACATGTCCCACCTAGTGTCTAGCCAAAGAGTCACCGCATGTTAATGGAGGCAGGCACTACCCAAATGAGGTCACGACTTCTCACAAATGAGATGACTGTCTGTGTGGGTGTGTGGTCGCTCGGAGATGCTCACAGAAATATATGCATACACTCATAAACACACAAGCCATCTCCCAGCACACATCACACAAATAACATTTCAAAACAAGATAGAAATGGATTCATGGGCTGATCATTCTCTCTCTCTCTCTCTCTCTCTCTCTCTCTCTCTCTCTCTCTCTCTCTCTCTCTCTCTCTCACACACACACACACACACACACACACACACACACACACACACACACACACACACACACACACACACAGCAGGATGAAGTGAAAGAGAAAGATATAGAGAAAGAGGGATGGAGTCATCAAAGGGACTAATGCGCTTATAATGACATTTGGAATTTTAAAAACTTTAAATCCCCAAATATCAAAGCTATTTTCAAGTCCCTTCCACACCCTTGACCAAAAAACACAATCTTTGAGAGGACAAGAAATAACAGAATAAATGAAAATCTAAGACCCTTTACTGAGTAAACAGGCCCTTAATTAAAATTTCAGCTAGAGTAGCCATGGAATTCCAACACTGCAATCATCTGATTTGCTGGCTCTGCCTGCGTTTGTTTGTTTGTTTCTTCGTTTGTTTGTTTGTTAGCTTGACAGCCTGCTTCTGCCCGCCGAAGGAAGACACAGTTAAAGGACACAGGAAGACATTGTTAAAGACTGAGTCTGGACCCATTTCCAGCTTCAACGCACGTTTACGAGACATGAGGAAGGTCTGGCACCCAACCAAAGAGCACTGGATGAATGGAGAAAGGAAGCAAGCGTTCACATAATCTTTTTCCCTCTTTTCTGTTTACGCATGCCTCCCTCCTCCCTCTCCCTGTTTTGCTTTCTTTATTTCTCTCTCTCTCTCTCTCTCTCTCTCTCTCTCTCTCTCTCTCTGGCACAAACAGACAATCTCAGTGGAACACTTACGCAAAGGGATATCAGTCAGTGACTAAGTCTGGGTTTATATCAAACCAGTGGGACTGAGAACAGCTGGCAAAAGAGTATCCATGACGGTGATTTGCCTTAGCCACAAAATCCAAAACCCTCCAAATTGCACCATGGTATTAGTAATTGTAAAATTCAGGCAAAGGGTTTTTTTCATGAAGAGTTTATTTTCTTTCTTTCTTTCTTTCTTTCTTTCTTTCTTTCTTTCTTTCTTTCTTTCTTTCTTTCTCAGTCTCTCTCTTCTTCTTTGTGTGTTTTCCTTGAATCTAGTTCAGAAAATAGTTGCGGTATCAAAAACAGCTCGGAGAATCTTGTGAGCCTGCACTGAGGAGTTCAGCTCTGTATTAGAGTACAAACATTTAGAGGATCAAAAGAGATGTTTTGGCCGTTCTGTTATTTTGGCGACTGTTGGCTGCAGGTATTGCTTAGTAATGTGTTGATGGGTGCACATCAGAGGAAATTACCACAAAGGGAGTCAGTAATGACTCGCATATCATCAGAGGCAGACAGAGAGAGTTGCCGGCACGGCGGAGGGAATTCAAACAGAAATCCCGGCAATCTGTGCTTGGAGTAGACGGGATGTTTTCATTTTTGGATTCCATTTAGAGATGTTGAGTCACTAAGTGAATACATCATGTCTCATCAGTTGCAACCACTGCAGTCACACTGGGATTCTAACAGGTTGTACATAAGAGGTCAAAAAGAGGAGAGAGAAAGAGAGAGAGAGGGAGAGAGAGAGAGAGAGAGAGAGAGAGAGAGAGAGAGAGAGAGAGAGAGAGAGAGAGAGAGAGAGAGAGAGAGGGCTGCTACACTGTAAATTTAAGGGAAAAAGAAGGAGAGAGCATGACGCACAACAGCAGATGATGAAGCGATTAACACCAACAAAAAAGCAGTAGTATGAGACAGAGAAAAGAGATGATTCTAAGGGGATGGACAGTGAGGGAGAAAAGAGCTGAGCGAGAGCGAGGCATGGCCGTACACAATTACACGCTTGACATGCTAAAAGAAAATGGCTCGGCGAGAAGCGCCTTGTTCCCACTCCAGTCAGCCTCGGAGAAGAAGTTCTTTAATGACACTGCCCTGGTGGGCAGATATTAATAGAATAACCACAGGCTGAAGAGCCCCCCCTTTCTCTCTCGCTCTCTCTCTGTAGTCTTATTATTACATATGTGAGGGGAACAGTGGTGGATGTGTCAGCTATGATTGGGGGCTAACGGACAGCAATGTCCATGGAGGATATGGCAGAGCTTATGGTGCAGTTTAAGGACTAAGTGAGTGTGTGAGTGTGTGTGTGTGTCTGTGTGTGTGTCCATGAGAGAGAGAGAGAGTATGTGTTTGTGTGTGCGAGAGAGAGAGAGAGAGAGAGAGAGAGAGAGAGAGAGAGAGAGAGAGAGAGAGAGAGAGAGAGAGATATTACTCCAAGCCCATTTCCCCTAGAGTTTATCATGTGTGAAAGGGTCATCACATGCATCGGCCTTTGGGTCATCATGTGATGTGAGAAGGCCAATTGTGAGTGTACGTTTGTGAACATACGGCTGTCAGAAGTAATCAAATCATCAAATATCATACAATTTCCATAGAATGATAATCCAAACATACTATGATAAGCTAATTGGCATTACGATTGAGAAATTTGACAGACTAGCACATTGATCTGACACAGAAGTGTGAATGCTGTGATGTTTGATAATTTGCTAAACCTACCAAAATTCACTGTTCCCAGATAGCAGCAGGAGGCTTAATAGTACCAAAACTAGGTCAGCGTCAATTAATATTTGGATCATGCATTGCATGGATTCACTGGTTGGACACAATCCAGTTTTAAAACATATAGGCCCTTCTCCCAAACACGAACTCGTGCACACACACACACACACACACACACACACGCACACACACACACACACACACACACACACACACACGCGCACACGCACACACACACAACATGCCTTCGGGGGCAAATCTTTTGCACAGCGTCACTTCAGAACAGAGAGTGGGAAACTGTAGTATCGTCTGGCGAGCTCTGGCACCTTTTGGCCTATGATATATTCGAGCAATATCACGAAGCCCATCTAGCCCATGGCTTCTTGTAAAATCTCAAGCACGAAGACAAAAAGCACTGTGCTCTCAACAAAACAAGTAAATAAATAAATATATTGAAAGACCGGCCCGCCCACGTGATTTGTAGTTATTTGTTTTGTGCTTTGCTTCCCCCTGTAAGATTATTTATTTCCAGCTTCAAGTGAAAGCTGTTTGCCAGTGGCAATCCCTGGAGAGCAGCCAGGACCACTGACGCTCCAAAAATCTCCTCATTACGGGCCCAGCCGAATCCACAGGCACCCTGACGTCACTATGGTGGTCCTTGTCCAAAAACGGGTGCTAAAGCACCAATGCTGTTGCCAACATCATTTGGGATTCGGGTGGGGAGATAAAGAGATGGGGTGGGGGTTGGGGACGGGTACCAAAAAAAATAAACTATCTCCTGTTCACAATGCATTGCGACATGTCCATCACCGTAGCAGAGACACAAGGGAAGCCAAGGATAGACAAAGGGATTGTTTTAATATTGACTCCCAACATTCAGATTCGTTCCAGCGCTGTTGTCTGTTTCTCGAGAGGAGCAACCAGACGAAAAAAGGGACAAAACAGCTTCTAGTGCCAGCAGCGCAGGCCTGTGCACTGGGAGAGGGACACGGTGCTGTTTTTAGCCACGCATGGCTCATTACATCCGTGGAGAGCGGGCGAGCGGCGTGTCCGCTCCGTGCCCTGACAAGCATCAATCCTCATCGGCTCCGGCGACCTCGCCACTCACCCTCACCGCGCGGCACTCGCATCTAATGAGTACACAGGGCTCTCGCTGGCTCTCTTCACACACACACACACACACACACACACACACACACACACACACACACACACACACACACACACACACACACACACACACACACACACACAAATTCAAACACATTAAGTGACTTACCGCAAACACATTCACATTCACACACATAGATGAGCTGCATGGAGTCTAGAGGGCTTTGCATGCTCTGCTCTGCTCTGCTCTACTGCCCTGTCCTGTTCTGTCCTACACGTCCCACGGTGCCTTTGGGGCTGTGTGTGTGTGTGTGTGTGTGTGTGTGTGTGTGTGTGTGTGTGTATGTGTGCACTCTTCCCCCTCGCCTTTTCCACGAGATTACCACCGTTGAGTCCACATGGCCGCACGGACCGAATAATGTATTCTACCGATGGAGCTCATGCAGAAGACAAAAGTGAGCGAAGTGGCACAACAGCCTCCTTTCATGCCTGACTTCCTGGCACGGGTTACCTGACACAGCTCAAAGGTGTCATCCCATGATGTATTCCTGTGCTTGGCACCTACTAGTGTTGCAATGGTAGACCTACAATATCCAAACATGTGTTGTTGACAGAAATGCTGATCCCTTTTATTTACAGTGTTTGCAGTCATATATTATACATCATATATTTAACAAAATGCACTATTATTAATATGTAATTTAACGTTTAGATTCACATATCAATGTAACCCACTGCACAGTACATGAAACAAATGCCATGACCTTAAATTGGAATTCCAAACCAGTAAGACCTGTCTTATACTCAAATGTCAATGTGTCTGTATGAATTTGTTGACATATTTTATTTTGATTGATTACAGTAATTTGTGTATGTATTTATCTATATCAACCTCTGTGTAAACTATCACTATAAACCTCAACAATTTATAACAATGACAGCATTGTTGTTCACACACTGTAAATAAAAATAGACCCAAAATCTCAAGGAGATTGCCTGGCAACCCACCAAAAGACACAATGTAGTAATGCATACATCCAACTGTCTATTCAATCAAATGGATAGCATAGGATTGAGACATAGGTCAAGTGAATGGGCCATAAAGAAATGCCATCACTCATGTCAGATAATGGCAGCGCCACATGAATTGACGGAGAAATAAAGCAAGAAGCGGTTTGTCCCCACTACTGCCAGCAGTGCCTGCTTTGGCTTCAAAATGGTTGTGGTGGGTAAACATATGGGTTGGCTTAGAAGAGGCCTGGACCAAAGCACCTGTTCATATTGTGGTGCCTGTGGTGGGGCTCTGGTTAGTTCTGTTGTCCTCTCCATCTGTCTCTTTCTCTCTCCCTCTCTCTCCCTCGCTTTTCTGACCCACTCTATATTCCCCATTGCCATATGCCAATCTCTCACTCCACAGAACAGAGATCAATACCAGAGGAGCCTGTAAGGCAACACTAGAAGGGAGAAAAAAAGGCAACAACAACAAGTTGTTTCATAGCTGAATATGTCCATCAAGCACTGAGGCGAGCCTCAGATCTTTGGGGATTTCAATGGTGCAGAGAGAGAGAGAGAGAGAGAGAGAGAGAGAGAGAGAGAGAGAGAGAGAGAGAGAGAGAGAGAGAACGGGAGTGAGAGAGAGAGTGAGTGAGTGAGAGAGAGAGCGAGAGAGAAGGAGAGAGAGAGGGACAGGGAGAAAGACAGAGAGGGAGGGAGAGAGAGAGAGAGAGAGAGAGAGAGAGAGAGAGAGAGAGAGAGAGAGAGAGAGAGAGAAGAGAGAGAGGGTGATTACCCTGAGCCCATTTCCCCCAGAAGTCAATTTACTTGTTTGGAGTCCAAGTGAGATTTATCTCAGAACACACACTGTACATTTTTAGAGGCTGCACATTGGGCCTTTGTATGCCTTACACAGCCACATATTCACAACCCCCCCTCATGTTGAGCATCCCTCTCAACAATCAGAGGCGATGCGATGGCAGATAAGAAATCTGCCCATTGTTTTCCCAGCAGATTCCAAAGACATCTTTGTGCAATCCTCAGACAGGAGCAACAATGCAGATATGAGTCTCTGAGTGCTAAGGAGATCTTCTGTCGTTGCCAGCTTTTGAAAAGATAGTGTACAGTACATTTGCCACGCAAAACATAGAAAACGACAATGCTTCCCCCAAAAGAAGGCACCGTGGAATAAAAACTTTTTCGGCAAAATGAATCACTCGGCAGTGTCGTGTCAAGTCAGGCTACAGCGATGCACGGCGTGCCAGACTTTTTTTTTTTCACTTTTCTTCTCCAAAATGTTGTGTAACAGACACACCAAAACACAGCGGTGTTAACTGAAAGAACTTTTCTCGTCTTTTTTTCTTTTCTTTTTTTTTCTCTCTTTGCTCTCTGAAGGTGAGAGGCTGTCCCTCTTGGCTTTATTAAAACAATTCTTTCCTGTTCACTGCCTAGTGTCAGAGCTACAATTATAGCTGCTCAGTCAATTTTTTCGCCAATGTTGGGGGAAAAAAAAGAAGAAATCTTGCTGTGAAATCTGTATTCGCAGCAGACTTCAAAAGGACTAGATTGTGCTAAAAAGCTATATATTGGCTTTCATTGCTTGAATCACTCAGTTACTTCACCACATAGAAAAAAAAATGAAAAGAAAAGAAAATATCAAAAGAATGAGATCAGAAATGGAAAGCATTGTACACAGTTTTTTTTTTGTTTTTTTTTGAAGTCGGATATAAATGATTCTATTCTCTCTATTAGGACTGACTGAGTGCTGGGTTTAGCTTTTAACTGATGATTACAGGGTAGACATTCAAGACTTCGAGTTTTACTTTCTCAATTCCTCAGTGGGAAACGACAAATCTAAAAGATACATTCAAGGCCAAAACACACACACACACACACACACACACACACACACACACACACACACACACACACACACACACACACACTACACACAGAGAATAACATATTTGTGCTTTTAAAGCAAATGTGGGGCATGGGGAGACATAAGGGCATTTCACTTTACTGTCGCCAAAATAGGTCTGCTCGGTCCTTGTGGATTTTTATCTTGTGCTGACAGCTAGCTGAGAGTACATCCACCAGAGCAGGAGAAGATGGAGAGTGTGCTCTCCACAGACACAAGGGCAACTCAATGCAACCAAACACACACACACACACACACACACAGAGGGAGAGAGAGAGAGAGAGAGAGAGAGAGAGAGAGAGAGAGAGAGAGAGAGAGAGAGAGAGAGAGAGAGTGAGTGAGAGAGAGAGAGAGAGAGAGAGTGAGTGAGTGAGTGAGTGAGAGAGAGAGAGAGAGAGAGAGAGAGAGAGAGAGAGAGAGAGAGAGAGAGAGAGAGAGAGAGAGAGAGAGAGAGAGAGAGAGAGAGAGAGAGAGAGAGAGAGAGAGAGAGAAAGAGAGAGTGCCGTAACCAGTGTGAATGCAATGTTGTAATCGTGGTTTTCTTTTTTTTTTTTTTTACATGCAAACATTGCATCAAAAAGCTAATGGGAATCACCCAAAAACAAATCACTTAAAACCTATTTCACAGAAGAGGTACTGTAAGTGAGGCAATTAGTTCAGACACTCTCACAAATTCCCCTATGTGGACATTCAGAAATATATTATCTCCAGGTTGTCCCTAGCCGCCGGGGCTCTCCACTTAAACGGCACTTTGCTTGACTCTAGGCAGTGTCCCTCAGCATCGCGGTATCGAAAGTCTAAATTGGGGGAGGGAGTGGTGCTCGCTCACTCGAGCGGCTCGGACCGCTTCGAAGACACACAAGTGCCTCTTGACAAAACACGTCCCCTTTAGTTTGCATTTCAAGCCCTGCAGCCACGTGGGGAAAACACACACACACACACACACACACACACACACACACACACACACACACACACACACACACACTGTGCCGTGTGTGTTCAGTAGCATAACACATCAAACTACTAAAAGCCGTGGTGCCAGGGAATGTTGTTTAAATATGCATGGCAAAGCCAAGGTCTCAGAATCTAATGTTTGAATCTGGGGGGAGCGCTGAAGTGAACACTAAAAACAGGTTGGGAAATCAATACAGTATCTCTCAGCGAAAAAGAATGGAAAAGAACAAAGAGAACAAAGATAAAAGTTCATATCCTAGTTGAGCTGTCCTCCCAAATCTGATGCAGTTATTCATAAAGTTCTCGACATTCTGAAATCTCTTCAAATCTTGATTTAGAGAGTCCTCAGAATAAAGGTGAGAAAAGATTTTTACTTAGTTTGAGTTAGATTGGATTGAATTTTTAATTACCGCACAGACAGAAAGGCAGACAGACAAACAAACAAACAAACAAACAAACAAGTAGGTATCTTACCTGTTTGGAAGGCAGGAGGTGTATGTATGCATGGAAGGGGGGAAAAACAAAAACAATGGTACAATGTTAGTAAAACATTTTTAAAAGGTCATTTATGAATGCATTTAGAATCCTTTATGAATCCTTGGCTCATAGTAAGTCCATAGTTTAGTCACAGAATACATTTTACTGTAATACAAAAACAAACACAGACACTTGGTTCCCTGTGTAATATCAGAGTAAAGTTTAAATATCACCATCCATTCTATTTATTCAATATTTCTCAGAGCTTCAAGTTAATCAAACTGACTCATAGCCAAAATAAGTACTTAATTCCCAAGTTTTAAGGCTTTATTGCATTGGCATGCATTGATTTATCAGTGACATATCTCCAGGAGATCATTTGGACTGAAAAAAATATCAAATGTATACTATTTCAAGGTAGCATTGCTTTAGTATCAAATTATTTTACTCTCTATAACAAGAACACCTGCTACTGAACCACATATTTGCTATTCCAGGGTAAACTAGAGTAGTACTTTTGGTTCCTTAGGTAATCCTTTGTGGTTTTTTGTTTCAACTTAAATCACTTGCGGTAGGCAGAGATTGCCTGCTTCTGCTATTTCTGAAGACAGTAGAAAACCAACTAATTGGACACGCACTTCCAACATGGCAATAGCAGAGAGAATCATGAATAAACCTCAAGCGTGCTAGTGGGCAATAGGCAATACACATCAAAATGGCAACAATTGATCTTCCAGTGTATCATCCAACAGTGACAGATTTGACTTAATATGCATTCTATTGCACCTGTGAACAGACGAGGCTAACACACGGTTTCTCATTAGCTAACGCTTTCTCATTAGCAGAAACAGACTTGTCTAAGTACTCATCTTTAATATCTATAAATATGTTCATGTCTGTAGGGGCCTTTTTCTTTTAATAGCTTAGAAACATGTCAGACATAATTGCAATTACTAAACAAACAGAGATAAGAGGAAAGTGTCCGTGTTTGTTTATTACTTGTTGATAAAATCATTATTTACTATAGGTTAGTGGTGCGGTTCGGTAACTGGAGAGTTGCAGGTTTAAGCCTCAGCTCCCCCTGAACCCCGGTGTCCTTGAGCAAAACACTTAACCCCCAAACTGCTCCTGGTAAGCAGGTCTGTGCCTTGCATGGCAGCCTCTGCCACTGTTTTTTTGAATGGGTGAATGTGAGTCTGTAAAGAGCTTTGAGCACTCAAAGGAGTGGAAAAGTGAAATATAAATGCTGTCAATTACCAAATCTTCCACTTGTTTATGGTTTGGCGTGTAACATAGCTTGACCGACGAGTTGGCCTCGTGGTAGAGTCCGCCACTCCACCATGAGATTGTGATATGCATGGAGTGGGAAGGATTTAAGGTAACACTTTATTTGAAGGTACCGTCATAAGATTGACATGTCAAGATGATGTCAAGAATCTGTCATAAACTTTATAACCCTGTCATGACTTCTGACATACCCTATAACCATAACCCTAACCCTGAAACCTAACCCTAACCATGACAAATACCGGGTGACACTTAATGACAGAAGTCATGACAGGTGTATAAAGTTTATGACAGATTAATGATGATGTCATGTCATAGTTAATGACAGTGTCATGTCAGTCTTATGATGGTACCTTCAAATAAAGTGTAACCGGATTGAACTCCAACTTAATTGAACATAGCACTCACACTGTTTATCACTACATTATACTGGCAACAGACTGAAATTTATAATTTCTACAAAACCTGCATAAATGGATTCAATACTGAAGTAATGACAACTGTATGCTCTATACAGTATTTAGGACTGATTTTTAAATTATTTAAAATGACCTCAAATGGCATTATCTTATCTAATATTTAAATATACCCGGTAGTTAAATATAGTCATTGCATCTGTCACGAAGTTCTGTGTCGTTCAAGACGTTTGCTTGCTTAAGCAAGATGCATACTGACACAGACATATAGTCCCTTGACAGTAAGGACTTACACATGTCAGCTCCGGTTCACTGGCTAGTGGAGCATGATGGCACAGGTTAATGTTGAAACCGTCAAATGACTAGCTATTAACCTGTCAGAAAATAAGTACTCTCAAACACGAGTCATTATTCCAGCCAATTGACCTCTAAATGTCAAGCCCTATACATATTCACTAGCATATTAAACTTTCTGAGCCTATATGCGATATGGCCCATGGGTTTCTCATAGTGGGACTGTCCATCAAGACATTGAAATGACAGGCCAGATAAATATGAAAAGTATGAAAAGTATGTATAATATCTAAAAGAAAACAAACAAACAAACAAACAAACTTTGAAAAGAGCACACAAAAAATGTACAGTGACAACGTAGCCTACATATGGCCTATGGGTGCTATAAGGTGTCTTTTTTCATACTAATCCCTAATATCATTCCCATCTGTTTTCTGCCTTTGCATAGATTTCTTTTGTGCAGCTTTTGCAATATTTGTTTTTCAATATTTCACAGCTTATACAATATCTCATTCATATACCAACAGGCCTTGGCTTTTGCAATATTTGTTTTTCAATATTTCACAGCTTATACAATATCTCATTCATATACCAACAGGCCTTGGCAGACTTGAATAAGGCTCTGGATTGATTGACTCTGGACTATCCCTTTAAGGCTCCTGATTTCCAGCTAATGCTAAGTAATGAAGTTAATGAAAAGTAGTATAACTAGCCTAATCATTTCCATCTATGCTCTGCAAAATTTTGGTCTTGCACTGTACTGTTACAGTAAAACGATGGATCCAGTCATCTAAGATCTATATTTGAAGCATGGTGTGTTTTCTTTTTTTTAAGATATTTTTAGGGCTTTTATGCCTTTAATTCGATAGGACAGTGAAGAGTGTGACAGGAAATGAGTGGGAGAGAGAAGGGTATGGATCGGGAAATGACCTCGGGTCGGAATCGAACCCGGGTCCCTGGATTTGCGGTATGACGCACTAGCCCGATGAGCTATGCCGCCCCCATGGTGTGTTTTCTGATATGTAGACTGATATGTGCAGGAATGTCACCAATTACCCCTCTGGGTTGTGTATATACCTTCAGAATAATAATGCAGCATAATGGTGAACTAAATCAAATCACTATCAAATATCCTGACTTGAATTTATGAGAAACACAGCTTTCTGAGTCATTCTGCCTTGTCTGTATTGTCATTTGATCATTATACTGCGAAGAATACAAATGGTTCCCAGTGATCACTTCTTCTAGATGAGGAGGGACAGAACAATCTCAAACAGAACCATGTCAAGCTGATGAAACTGCTGTTGCAAAAAAAAAAACAGCTATCAGGCAAGACAACTTGAGGCAGAAAGAAAACAAAATAGGGGGCAAAGATTATGTTGGCATTCATTAGCAATTCTCAAGTCTGTCTCCCCCCCCTTCTCTACTCTACCCCTTTGTTAGAGGGCATTTCATTTGATGCCTTTGGACCAAAGCTGCTAAATCGAAAAGCATTTTTTTGCTAGAACAATTCTAAGTGATGGGAAACAATGGCTCTCTACAAGGACTGCGGATGAGACACACAGCATTCTACAACTCTCCCAGACTCACATTTTCTATATTGATTTTTCCTCATTCAAAAGACACTTCGTAAAGCAAAGCTTCTTATAGACTTTACAAGTTCAAGTTCAATAGCTGTCCCCCTGTCTTCCCACAGGGCTTCGTTTTAAGATTCCATCTGCTATCTTAACATGGTGGAGATACTTTGGGAAAGAAATAGAACGGAAAGGCATTGTTTTTGTTTGTTTTGTTTGTTTGTTTGTAGGCATGGCTTAAACTGTCTATTGTGCGGTTGTATGCATGTGTGTCGCTCCCTTGGAGCCCGTAGTCCTGGTGCTGTAAACTGAGTTACATGGAAATGCTAAACAGTAAGAAATGATTACAAGAAATGTATTGTTTGATTACACACTTTATAGAGAACTAGAAATCTTGGGATTATACAAGTTGTACTCAAGACAATACAGTGCTTAAACTGCATTATTCTATTAATATAAATTGTCTGGTTTGGCTGTCTTAGTTGTTAGTAGATGTGCTTTTGTGCTCTCACTTTTAAAAAGGCACGGCACAGAGTGCCACAGAGTGGACGTTCTTTGTTTACTTTTCCTCAGAGTTTTTGTTGAAAAAGACAAACTGAGAAATTTTGAGGTCAGTGTAGGAGATCTTTGTCAATTCTAAATCTATGACTCTGCGTGTTTGTTTGTGTGTGTGTCGTGTGTGTGTGTGTGTGTGTGTGTGTGTGTGTGTGTGTGTGTGTGTGTGTGTGTGTGTGTGTGTGTGTGTGTGATGAGAAGGGACAAAGAGAGAAAGAGAGAGACAGATCAGAAAAGAGATAAAGAGCGAGATATATAGCCTGATGTGTGAATGTGAGCACTCAAAGTTTTCTCGAAAACTCTTCAAGTATATTTCAGGAAGAGGTTATTTTGGGACCACGATAAGGAAGCCTCAGGTAAAAACCTATTTGGCCCAAACAGACTGGTTTATCATTCTGTCCAATCAAAGCCCTCCATAAATGATGTCACTTTGTCTCAGTCTTTCACCTGCAGACACACACCGCTGGAATAAGAAAGAAAAAGAGCGAGAGACTGCCCATCGCTGGAAAGGGAAGACAAGGGACTGACCCATTAGAGAGGGCACCTACGCTAATAGAAGTGGGTGGCGGCGGGTGATAAGCTATCTCTGAGGTTTGCAGGGCAATATAGACTGCAGAATTTTACGGGCTTCAAAAAAAGAGTGAATTTACAGACCAAAATGGAGGAAAAAGAGATTATGAATGACAAATATGGAGAAGGAGAGAAAACTAATGTAGGTTGAAAAGGTAATTAGAAATCATTGTCAAAAATACAAAGCGGCAAATGAATGTCGGACTGTAATATCTTGAAAAACAGTAATAATGAGGTTAATGAGGATTAATGCAATAAATCATGGTGTGAGTTGTTTACAATTGCAAAATTATTTTTTGGGTATTTCAGATATGCTGACACCACAAAGTTTATGACACAGATATATCTCATGTTCAATCTCGTGGATTAAAAATATTACTCTGTTGTAAGTAACACAATCAAAATAACTGAATATGGCTATGTAAGCTGTAGGAAACAATAAAAGATCAAACCATGATGGTACAAAGCTATATAACAAGAAATTACAAGAAAACACACCAATGTACTCTCTAGACAAAACTACAGACAATTATCACCCGGTGGAATTGAATACTATTTTCTGATTGGCTGACAGTGAATTTCTGGATAACAGGACACCTGAGACATTTGTTGGGTAAAAAAGTTTTTGTTGAGATGCGTTCGTGTTCCGTGTTCCGTGTTGTTCCGTCGCTTCCTCCTCGTCCATTATTATCTTTTATTGGGACACCTCGGCGGCCGTTATCCCTTACATAATTTACTTGAATATATCTTAACAAATTAAGACCTCATGTTTAGCAATGACGTTCTCTATGCAGAATGAATAGCTTTTGGCCATCCACTTTCACCAGGACAGTGTCAGAAATGTCGAGGCATGAATCGATGCATCACATCAGTGACAAATATACTGCTGTGTGTCCCAAGAATAGACACCAACCTGACTCAGCTTCTACTGACAATAGCCTATGTTTCTGTCTGTCGGTCTGTCTGTCTGTCTGTCTGTCTGTCGGTCTGTCTATTCGCTTGCCTGGTCTCCCTCCTTTTCTCTGTCAAGAGTGCTTTTCACACTCCAGCTGATTCGCTCTGTGTGTGTGTGTGTGTGTGTGTGTGTGTGTGTGTGTGTGTGTGTGTGTGTGTGTGCGTGTGTATGTGTGTGAGAGTGAGAGGGAGAGAGAGAGAGACTCTCTGAGATTGAGTGTGTGTGTGTGTGTGTGTGTGTGTGTGTGTGTGTGTGTGTGTGTGTGTGTGTGCGCGCGTGTGTGTCTGTCTGTGTGTGCACCAGTGCGCTGCCTTGTGTCGTCTCACACTGGGCAGGTTGAGGGGCGTTTTTGGCTTTCATCTTCCCGAAACACCCCTCTGAGCCGAAGAACATGACTGCAAACAAGCTCTTCAAATAAACAAGGGCAGATGACCAGCCTAAAACACACACACACACACACACACACACACACACACACACACACACACACACACACACACATATAGAAACACAAAAGGTTTGGGTTTTTTTCTACCCTCCCCTTTGGTTTCCTCTTGCTGTGTCTCCTACTCCCCCCTCTCCCTCATTCTGCACACAAAGGGACACCTGTACCTTTTGTCTGGAGAAGCACCGCTGCCACTTTATCAAATTAGTGTCCGCAATTCAAGGTCATCTTGCTGCATCCCGCTGTTACTTGAAACAAAGGCAAAAGAGGAAACCAAAACCAAATCAAAGACATGCAAATGCCATATTTACTCCACTCTTGTTTTCGCCAACGGGCCAACGAGAGCGAGAGAGAGACTACCGATATCAAAGCTCTCCTCAGGTGAGTAGGAGAGAGTGTAGGAGCAGCGGTAGTGGCAGCACGAGCAGCGCTCTCAACCGACCCAAACTACTAAGGGCTGGGCAGGAACACTGGTGAGGGTGGGAGTTGCAGAATATGCTCCAGTTGGGCCTGTTCTCAGAGAGAGGCAGTGGGTGTCTCGCCAGGAGGGAGGGTACAAAAGAAGGAGGGGGGTGGGGGGGGGTGGGGTTGAGGTGGGGGCGGGAGGGGAGGAGGGGGGTGGAGGGGACAGGAATCGATGTGCAAAGGCTGCCATTCGGGATTATGGAGGCAGGGCTGGTCGCCGGTGCCAGCTGGTAGCCCTGAATGAGCAGATTTCGCCAGCAAGAGGCGGCGAGGGTGTGCCAGGCTAGCGAGGCCGGCGTCCAACAGAACCAAGTGTGGAGCCGCTTCGGCAGAGCCAAGGGAGTCATGAAGCCAGTCTGTTCGCCATAAACCATAAATCACACATGCCTGAGCCCCCGAAAGTAGTGGCACAACCGCCACATTTCCACAATCAGTGCCAAAATACTATCACTGTATCCACCGAGGTTTTTTTTTTTTTGTGTGCTTCAGGCATAGTCTTGTCCAGGCAGAATTGTTTCACTCGTGACACTGATATTACTTCTAACTGCCCTCTGCAACTGACCCTGGACTGAGAGTAAGAATGGCCAGCGCTCCTCAACAGTGCAACCAATTACCTTCAAAGAGGCCCTTTGGTCTCCACTGATCAGAATAAAAGTCGTATTAAAGCCCTGAGACCTGGGGCTAACTCTCTTCTAAACTATTCATGTTACATCCTCTCTCTCTCTCTCTCTCTCTCTCTCTCTCTCTCTCTCTCTCTGTCAAGGAGTGTTTATGTCTGATGATGTTTTTTTTTTGGCGGGATGCTTAGTGCACACATCTGAAACTCATTTCTAAAAAGTGAAGTTGAAGGGGGGGGGGGGTTGGAATGTGTGTGTGGTGGTAATGGGGTGGGGTGGGTATGGGGGGGTTAGCAGCCTGGGGAAGATGCGTTATCTCTGAATATTCATGGCTCCCCATCAGTGAGCAGACGCCAGGGCCAAGGATAGATCCCTCCTTGCTCATTTTCGTGCCGTCGCTTCATGCTGGAGGTCACAACTTCTAACTGTGGGCCAACCACAGCCAGACACGCACTGTGACATGCATTTCAATTGGATAAGTAAATCCAACACACACACACACACACTCTCTCTCTCTATACACACACACACACACACACACACACTTGCACCCGCACTCTCTGTCTTACTGACACACACACACACACACACACACACACACACACACACACACACACACACACACACACACACACACACACACACACACAGGGACAGATACATGTGGACACAGAAGGATACAGCTTCTTTGACCCAGACTGGCCTTGGCATAGACTATCAAGACAAGACAGGATATGACAAACTGTGAAGTCTGGCTTAACTTGTCCTTTGCAGAACAAATACATATTAGTACTCAGAAGAGACGGACAAGTCTTGTGATCCGACTCGCATACAGAGTTGACTACATCTGATAACAATGCCGAGGTGCCAAGAACTTGCATTTGCCCTTTGCAGATCACCTAAAATGAACTGCCAAAAGGAATCAAGGCCTTATGAAAATCTATTTCAGTGAGCTTTGCAGGGAAATTAGAATCCTTACAGTTTGAGTCATCGTCAAGATGTCTGCTTGGTGAGTGTTAAACAGACTTCCTGGGGTTATGGAAAAAAAATGGACGACTGTACAATACCGAATTGCCCTCAAAAGAACTACGAGAGAGAGAGAGAGAGAGAGAGAGAGTTTTACTGAACAAGCTGATGACTGTTCGGGTCCGAGCCTCACCCGTCCTGCTCTCTCTTACGTTCCTCCTTTGGTAGCCAGGCACTTTAAGGTAGGAGTGCCTTGCTTCAATCCAGCTTGAGTCTCCAGGGGGTAGAACTAATGCCTACTGGATGATTCATGGCAAAACCTGTACTCAACTGATAACAGGGGGGTGGGATTGGTGGATTAGCCACTTGCACTCTTCTTTTTCATTTTTGTTCCTTTTCTTGTTTTCTTTTTTTCTGACAGTACTCAAATGCTCCCTTCTTCCTTCTGCGCCACAGGCTGCCTCTGACCTCTGAGCTGACAGGCATCGTTCCTTGCCTGGATCCGCGGGGGGGATTAAAATGAGCTCCGAACTCGGATAGGAACGCCACCGCCGCCGCCACCGCTGCGCTTTCCTCTCCTTTCCTTCGCCTTCCATTGCCTTGACTTGCCTCGTCCCCGCCAGTCTGCCAAATGGACCCGGTGACAAACGTCATTCAGAGAGGGCCTTAACTGAAACACTTTAAATGTAAATCCAGGATTGTGAATGCTGTTCACCGCTTTGGGTGACACCGGTACCGAGACACTTCCTACAGACACTACTGCCCCCCTCTTTTAATT
>JAODXP020000006.1:28253323-28260823 GCA_027497455.2 Sardinella longiceps
GGCATCGCTAGCCTGCAAGGTTAGCCATGCAACACCTGAATGGACCCACTGGTGGGAATAGAGAGAGGGGAGAGGGGAGGTCAGACAGGCCATTCCAACTCTGAGTCGCCTGAAGAAGAAGATTTCGCTCCACTGAAATCTACTGGAGGGATTCAAGGCAGTGGAGGGGTTGAAGCGTTAGGGAAGGGCATGGAAGAGTCGAGTGTTGGGGGTAGGGGGGTGGTTAGTGGGGGTGGTGGTGGTGGTGGTGGTGGTGGTGGTAGTGAGAGACAGCCAAAGACACTAAAGCAAAGAGAGAGCGACCAGATTTGCACAGCAGGTAGGAAGACTTTCATCTCTGGAGCCTCGCACTAATAAGTAGTGATCAGCATATCACTGCGCCACACTTCAAGGCGACACTTCGCTCGCTCGCTCGCTCATTTGCTCCCTCACTCTCCTCTGCCGTGCCAAGGGAAGCGAGCGAGCAAGCGAGCTTGCCGCCTCGCCTCACGTCTTCCCACAAACCCATATGTAAACAATCTGCGTTAATTAGTTTGTTTAAGGGGTTAATTTCACTCCCCCTGTAGCTGCGGCGTAGAGGAGCGTGATCTGGGACGTTTGCGTTTGGTAAACCTGATGGCGTTGCCCTATGGGTTGCCTTGCCTAACATCCTCCTTCCCTTCCCTCAGCTTCTCGGCTTACTTGGGCAATGCTAACAGATATTTACTATGTTTAAAGATGTTAACTGTGTTATTGAGTTTCCCCATCGGAAGGCACACTCAAGCTACACGGTGCAGACATTGCACTAAAATAATACCAGTAACTCCTAAAAATATCTACATTTAATTAGAGTATTTAAATATGACTCATTCCAGTGCACACAATTCAGTGTGAGTGCTTGAAACGCATTTTATATTTAGACTCCCCTTACTAGCTCAACAGAAAAGAAGATGGAGATAATCTTCCATAAGATAAAGAGTGAAATCTATCTGCCCGGAGATGAGGGAGGGATCAGATGAGCAACTATGAATCCTCCATGCCAGAGTAGTGGAAATAGTGAAAGTGTTTATTGCGGAATCTAAAGGTGGCAGGAAAAAAGAGGCAGACAGTACGTACCTGTAATGAAATTGGTTTTGGAGCTCTGTGCTCTCTCTTTTACATAATGCTTTTCAGCTGGAGTGTCTGGATTTACCGAATTTGAATGGGGATCGAATATAAGCTTTCTTGCCGAACCTAACAGCTTTAGGCAAATTTGTTTGGTTTCTATATTTCTTTCTATTTCTTTCTTTCTTTCTTTCTTTCTTTCTTTCTCTCTCTCTCTCTCTCTCTCTTTCTTCCTGCACCAAAAACATGTGCTATTAGTCTATATCATCTGCCATACAATGGCTGCTGTTTGTGCTGGTGCCTGTAGACACTGTGCAAGCTGAATAGGGAGACCTAGCAAGATGACAGCGGTGATTTTGCCTTTCCTGAAAGCCCCACTGCCCCTCCATTATTCCCCCATCCTCCTGTCCTCTCTCTCTCTCTCTCCCTCCCATCCTCCCATCTTTCTCTCTCTCCTCTCTCTCTCTGTTCCTCCCATCCTCCCATCTTTCTCCTCATCCCTGTTTTTTCCCCCATGTCATTATTTTTCTTTCCTGCGTGCCCCCTGCCCCTCCCCCTAACCTCCTGTCCCACCTTGTGCAGGGTGAAGTGCCCAGCTTCAAAGGGCTCCTGGCAGGGCACAAATCACCAGCGCGCGCAAACAAATTCTCCTCAGCCGGGCTTCATCAATTGCCAAACAGGCTCCAGATGTGGGGGCAGCGTGCGCCCTCATTTCAATAACGCACCACGCTGTGTCTGCATGCGGTCGGCGGGGAGAGGGCGCGTGCGTGCCCTGCCTAGCCAGGCTTTCTCCGAAGCTCTGGCATGCCATCCCGACGCAGCATGGTCATTAGAGTTTAGATTATAGTCGACTACAGTTTATTTATTTATTTATGTATTTATTTATTTATTTTTGTGACTGGCGAAGAGCATTGCATATGCAGGAGAGATAAATAAGTGCGGGAAGCCTGGCAGCTGACTGGTGTAATGTGCACAGCACAGCCTGCCGTGAGGTGTTTTTTTTTCTCTCTCTCTCTCTGAGCTTAGGTTGTTTTTTAGGCTGAGTGGCAGGTGTGTGTGTGTGTGTGTGTGTGTGTGTGTGTGTGTGTGTGTGTGTGTGTGTGAGTGTGAGATGAGAGAGAGAGAGAGAGAGAGAGAGAGAGAGAGAGAGAGAGAGAGAGAGAGAGAGAGAGAGAGAGAGAGAGAGAGAGCCAGCACTAGCTGACGCAGACAGTGGACACCTGTTTTGGATAGAGCAGATGGTAACTGCAGGCCTGCCCTCTCTCTCAGCTCATCGTAGCATCAGTGCCAACCGCCACCCGGGTACCTGGGCGACCGCGCCAGCAGCAACGCACCTGAAGAGCACGGACAAGCGAGCGGCGGACTGAAGCAGGTGTGGAACAGGGATGAACCGGGGTGAACCGTCGGCGCAGCAGCCGAGGGCCAAGTCGAAAGCGAATGCAGATGCGCCAGGGCTGAGATGCATGCCCCTGTTTGCCGTCATAATTTGGCCGCGGCGGGGGCCTATCTGTGCGCGCCTCTTCGTTTATAGATCATCGGTAATAGAGCGAGTTCACCACAGCGCCTAAAGTAATTGGATCATCTCAATCTCGCGCCTACTGCGGCCATCTTGCATGCTGTTGTTGGAGATAGAGCAGAAGAGAGAAAGAGGATTTATGTGAGGTGTGATGTGTGTGTGTGTGTGTGTGTGTGTGTGTGTGTGTGTGTGTGTGTGTGTGTGTGTGTGCGAGCAAGTGGAAATCTACTTCATCATTGGCGACCACAACCTCCTATTTAAAACACACATAATGGAAAAACACAAGCATTAGTGAGTTCAGTACAGTAACTTTAAAGCCTATACATCTCTAAAATGAACAAGGTCATTCAGCTTGATGCCTCTGTCTATATATAACATTTGTGATTTCCATTTACCGGTATGTAACTTACCACTAAATGTTATAACAAGAAGCTGTACTGTACTGCCATGTGAATCACTTAAGTATATCAATGACTAACACCAGGGGTTTGAGATTACAAATGATCTATGCCAGCAAAGTCATATCTGAGATGGGAGACTGGTGTGCGAATCATTTACTTAGAAATGAAGAACGACCTCAAGATCCGTCCGTGTCAAACAGCAGCAAATACCTTATGGGGCTATAATTAACTTTACGATTGGTTATTAAATTTACTCGTTCAATCTGAATGTTCCAACCGCTCGTAGTCATTCTTCCACCGGGTCCAAGTAGGCTTGGAACATCTTTGACAGGTCATAAGATTTTCTTTTCCCCAAGTGTGGGCGCTAAATCATTTTTTTTTTTTCTTGTCCTCCTGCTCTTCCTCCTTTCCTTCCATTGCTTCATGGCCCGTGAGCAAATTTTCTCTTTTCCAATTGAGCGGAGCGGGCTGCCAGGCACAATTCACATATGTCCACCTGCTTCTGGACCGGCGCCGAGGCTCCAAGTCCAGGAGTGCCTCCGGGGCCCTCTCACTGAACCGATGACCCAAAAACAGCCTCAGACCTTCTGCCCTCCAACAAGGAGCAACGCCCTTTTGGCTGGGTCTGAGCTACAAGATTCAGCCCCTCCTCCCCCCCCACACACACACACACACACACACACACACACAGACATACACACACCACACACACAGACATACACACACTACACACACACACACACACACACACACACACACACACAAACACACACACACACTTACACACACACACACACACACACACACACACACACACACACACACACACACACACACACACACACTCACAGATCATCTAGAAGCAATGGCCACTGTTGTTGGCACCATGAGTTGCTTCCATATGCCTGAAGACAGGCTAGTCGTGCATTAGAGGGACAGTGAGAAGACCCAGCACGGATCATGGATGATTGTGACCCCGGTGCCTTGCCAATGTTTGACTGCTTGGCCAGGGCACTGCATCACATGGAGCGCAAGGGTGCGACCTTGTGTCGATGCACATGCTGCAAACTGGTGCAGGCTTGTAACCAAGACAACAAGAGAGTGTTATAGAGTGGTCCTTAAAGGAAAGGCTATTTAGTATAGCCGATGGTGGGATATATTGTGGGTTAATGGTGTACAATGGGTCATGGAGGACCATGGTTCACTTATCCAACCAAACAAACTTTTTGTGAATATGAAATTGAGAGGCAAAAACATTTCTTCTTTTTTTCCTTTACCCTTACAGTACAAATAATTATTATTGCATATATTTCAGTGTAAATTAATGTTAATTTAAATATTCTGCTAAAGAAGTTTTGTATCTATTAGTTAAATGTTTTACCCTAACAACCTCTGTAATAAAATCCTCGATATACTATATATAAAACATATAAAACAAAAAAAGCTACCATCATTGATAACACTAGGCTGGTGGCACACCATACCAAAAAAAAAAAACACAGAAACTTACTGCCCTTGACTGATACCGGCAGGCAAAATTGGTGGTCTCGCTCAAGGACTTGTACAGCTGATTTTTCTTTTGAATTGAGCTACCTCTAAATGTTGTTCAATTCCTCACACATTTTGACACCAAAGAAAATCAACAGTGGAACAACACTGGATGGTAAGAACATGATATTTTCAAAGTTCAAAAATAAAGTTCAACCCAACTGCTGTATGTTTTCCCCAACACCACAGATGACAGACATCACAACCAAGCGGCCAAGTTCGTTGTCGGTCTCAAGATCCTTTTGGGAGGCGAGGAGAGATATGATTTCCTCGCTATAGACTTAACGTCAGTGCCCACACAAACTGGTGGGTGCAACCACAACATGATAAGTGGTCCATCTTGGTCTTTCTCTCTCTCTCTCTCTCTGCAAAAAGCTGGCCCACTACATGCACCATTCATTACCACGGTGGTGTCGGCACAAACAAAATACGATCCCTTAACTGAAAGGATTTTAAGGACTACCCCACACACACTCCATAAATTCTCTTTGATGATAAACTACTGCCCTGCAGCAGATAGTTTTTGTGTGTGCGTGACTGTTTGTGTGTGTGTGTGTGTGTGTGTGTGTGTGTGTGTGTGTGTGTGTGTTAGTGTGTGGGTGTGTGTTCACCGTGGGATATTTAGCTTTGTGGGAGTATAGAACCCTAGAAGAATAGAGGATTCACTTTTTCACTCGCCAGCCCTGTTGTGGTGGTGTGGTGGAGCTCTGCTCTCCTGTTAGAGGTAATTGTGGAAAGGAAAGCACACATATGAATGATAAATAAAAACACACCACACACACACACACACACACACACACACACACACACACACACACACACACACACACACACACTCCTTCTTCCTCAGCATTCCGTTCATGAATAAATATTTATGCTCTGGGCACACATTCGTTTTTGTGGGTTTGCTGAAGTGGGGGTGCATGATATGATGTGGAACACAATGCATCAGGGTGGCACAGAAAAGTGAGTCACCCGCCATGGATGTTGTTTTCTCTCTCTCTCTCTTCCTCTCTGTCCCCCTCTCTCTCATTCTCTCACCCACTCCCCCCCCCTCTCTCTCTCTCTCTCTCGCTCTGTCACTTTCAAAACCTTTCATTTTTCTTCTCCACCTGGACAGGTTGTGCTGGTGATGCCTTCGGAATCACTGCGACAACCTCATCTCAGACTTGAACTCGAACACACACACCCACACCCACACCCACACCCACACACACACACACACACACACACACACACACACACCCACACACACACCCACACACACACAGCTGTTGTGCCTGTCTGGGGTTGCAAAGAGAGATAGGAGCTGAGCAAGTGCCAGGAGGTGCCTGGGGACTCAAGACCTCCAAACAATCATCAAAATGATTTGTCATTTAGGTAGAATGTGACTCAAAGCTTATAAGAATCTTCCTGAACATGCTGGAGGGCAGTCGGTGACAAGCAACTAAAAGCCTCTCTGTGACCACCAGTTAGCTTAGCAATGGGGAGTCTGGATTCATTTCAAATTATTATCTCATCACTATAAATGTGGCACAGCGGCTAAAAGCTGCTGAAAATGGTGAACTTAATAGAAAATAATAGAAACCGGAGGCTGTCCATCTTTTCCAGGAGCAGGAAAGATCACTGATGATTAATGTTACATGCAGGTGTACTGATTGCAGATCGGTAACAAAGTTTTTAAAGGTAAGATGCAATAGATTCAGGGAAGTGGGCGGCTCCACTGAGACGCTGCGTCAATGACGCTATGGGAAAGAGCCCTATCAGGGTGACTGTCTTCTATAAACTCAGGGTCCCCTGGTTCCAGAAGTAACCCAGCCATTTTTCCATTTGTTTGAATACCATAGTATGAGACCAGGAGTCTGTTTCCCCAAAAGTATAGTAGCTAACTGAGTTAGCAACTTTGTTGGTTGCAATGCAATGTCCCATTGACAACAAACTGGTTAGCAACTATGCTTATGGGAAACAGACGTCTTACACCTTTGGCATTGAGAATACATAGAAAACGGTGTTGTGTTGTTGGTCTTATTTTCATAACACGACACAAATTAATGTCAGGAAATGGGGAAGTTGTCCAAAGCCCTTTAGCCTTTACATTGCTAATGGAAAGAACTGATGTCTCTGGCAGTCACAAAATGGTGTTAATCTGGAAATATTAAGTGAAACACCTGTTTCTCTATGTAGCATCACAGCCACTGTTGCTTGTTAATCCAAAGAATTGCAATAAAAAGATAACAACAATGAAGTTAATGAAGCGGTATACAAGAACCAGATGGGGTGCTCTGGAGAAACTGGCTTTGATGTATATTTGGTGCAATCCTAGGCCATCCACTTTGGCTTTTTGTGAGCCCTGTTGGGGCGTGCCAAAGCATTTAAAAAGGATTGCCAAGTGTTAGACCTAGAAAGCAAAGTTGTCATCCAAACCATGGGTTTTGTGATCCGTTTCACCCAAAGTAAATTCTCTTACGACCTCTTGACCGCTCTCCTTCACTCTCCATCTAATTTCCACCTCCTAAAATTCATCATTGGTTCTGTTCCAAGGGCGCTGTTGGAGAGCATCCCCACGGAAACAGAATGTACCGGAACAACAGCCTTGGGATAGCCGCCGAAACTTGAGTGATGTGAAAAGATGGAGGCTGAGATTTCAAAAGTGCCACTCAAAAGAGTCCGCCTGAGATGACTCACCTCACAAAAACTTCCAGCCAAGCAACTTTGTTCCACCTTTTTATTATTATTGGAGTGGGTTATTCTCACCCTGCCAGCCTGTTCTGTGCAACCAATCGCTTTCTACAGGTGCCAATGAAAGGGTCTTATTGGACTATTTCTCCAGTGGACAACTTGCTCTTGGCTGTGGGGGGGCTTCATCCCTGGCCTGCTCGGGCTTGGCAACACTGCAGCCATGCAGTCATCCATCAAGCCACGCTATCATCCACTGAGCTACTGTTGTTCCCT
>JAODXP020000006.1:28268323-28280823 GCA_027497455.2 Sardinella longiceps
AACACTGAAAAGCTGATTGAATAAAGGAGTGTTTCTCTCTCTCTCTCTCTCTCTCTCTCTCTCTCTCTCTCTCTCTCTCTCTCTCTCCTTTTCTGGTATGGAATCATATGTTGCATTGCCAAAGAGACACTGAAGCGATGATACTGAACTAAACAAAACAAAAAACATTGAGACATGCATTATGCATAGGTGTATGACCTTAAACATGTACATTGTAACATTTAAAGATACATTGTGTATGCATTGCTCGACCTTAAACTTGCATACATTAAGTGTTACACTTCATGAACACATGGTAGCTCTAATCTCTCTCTCTCTCTCTCTCTCTCTCTCTCTCTCTCTCTCTCTCTCTCTCTCTCTCTCTCTCTCACACACACATACACACACACACACACACACACACACACACACACACACACAAACACATCCACACCCACACCGTGTATCACATCTTTATCTGAACCACCCCTCCAACACTTCATACCACCCAGAGGCGTGTCTTTTTCTTTTTATCCCGGCATCAAAGGTTCCCCAATGCCCAAATCTCTCCAGAGCAATTAAAACCTATTCACATCAAACACATGACCCACCCAAGCTCCACTCCTGACCCCAGCCGAGCACACATTCTATATGGAGATCTGCCAGGGCTTAGGATCACAACAGGTCCTTATGGGTCTCTGCACAGAGACTAAGGCATCAACACAGCCAAAAAAAGAGAAAGAAAGAAAGAAAGAAAGAAAGAAAGAAAGAAAGAAAGAAATGCGGAGGTGTGTACAGTATATGTGTGAAGATGCATCTGTATTATTCTGCGATGTATACATTTCAAAGCATCCATACCAACAAAACCGCATATAGGCAACAAGGTTCCAAAGCATGATTCCAAGTGCAGCACGATTCTGTATTATTTTTATTACTATTTATTTGTTTATTTTGTATTTATTTATTTTTTTGGACAGAAATATGTTTTGCCTCTGCCGTGCTGAGATGCTGCCTGTGGGTGAAAGTGGTAGTGCCTGCAGCAGCTGACTGGCCCCCTGCTGTGCCAGCTTTTATGCCCAGGCTCTCCTGAGGAGGGCTTCACACAGATGCCCGGCCCACCTGGGCTTTGTTGCATTCACGGGCCACAGAAGGGGGCACTGGCTGTTGTGGAGAGAGGGTAAATATTAGGGTCGACTAGGTGGCCCACCGGGGATACAGTAGAAGTACAGCTAACTGCATTTTTGTCTATTTTTCTCTCCTCTTTCTTTTATTTGCACCTCTCTATCATTTCCTTTGACAAGTCCCTCATCTGTCTCTTTTTTTTTACTTGTTTTGCTCTTTCCTCTCTCTCTCTCTCTCTCTCTCTCTCTCTCTCTCTCTCTCTCTCTCTCTCTCTCTCTCTCTCTCTCTCTCTCTCTAATAGCGCTATTAGTAAATGTTTGGTCTGCTCTCTACGTTCTACCTTGTATTATGTTTTTTTTTTCTTTCTCTTTTTCTATCTGAGCTGTTTTTCCACCCATCGCAGGCAGGTAATGGCTTCTCCCTCCATCTCTCCATCTCTTATCCAGCAAAGTAAACTGCAGCAGGTATAAATCTCCAGCTTTGCCGAGGCATAAAAGTAACGACCATAACATTATCTTCTATAAAACTCCAGGCTGCACTAGCTCACTCAGCAGCAGCACCCAGTATCGCCGATGACACCAGTCCGCACCTTTAAACAGCTTCACCCCCCCTGACCATGACCGCACCAACACCATCACCCATCAGCCTTGACCAGGTCACCCGGCAACGGTGTCACTCTGAGTGACAAATCGCTCAGGAATCGACCCAGGTATTCCACGCAGTCCCCAACGCGCATGTGATGAGCATGCACGAACACGGGCAGCCAATGATTTTTTTGCCTGCTGCCTCGTCTGAAACCAAATGAAGATGTAACAAAAATACAAAGCGCATCGAGAGAGAGAGAGAGAGAGAGAGAGGGCGAACGAGAGAGCACAGCGACCATCAAAGTGCAGCATATCCTTTCACTTTGGGCCTCCAGGGCACGCCGAGACAAGAGTGACATTTTCCCACGCTTTTCCTCAGTGGGTCCTTCCTGCCCTTTCCACTCAATTATACACCCAGAGCAGGAAAGGTCACTGCAGAAACCTGACTAATGGCGCTGCTCAATGAAAGTGCCTGTTTTATAAGGGACCAAGAACGAGGGCCTTTACTTGACAAACACATTTCTCATTCACAAACAGAAACACTTGTAGTTTTTTTTGCTCCAACATAAGTCATCCGACTCAACGACGCAGGCGAAACAAGACAAGACAGCAAGGTCCGGCGATCTGTCAGAAAAAAAAAAACAAGCAATATGAAGACTCTGAACAACCTAAGCCCAATGAGAGTGGAAAACAAATTGTTTCCATAAAGCACTTAATATCTCAACAGAGAGACAGAGAGAGAGAGAGAGAGAGAGAGAGAGAGAGAGAGAGAGAGAGAGAGAGAGAGAGAGAGGCGGAGAGAGAGAGAGAGAGAGAGAGAGAGAGAGAGAGAGAGAGAGACAGAGAGAGAGAGAGAGAGAGAGAGAGAGACATAACACATAATGGCCACTAACAGTTTCACACAGGACGCCTGTGGAGGCTCGCCACCGCCGCGCTGCACCACAGATCAAAGCCCCACTGTAGATGATGTGATATCATTGTCAAATTAGGGGGCAGAATGATTATCATGTGGCAATGACTCCCATCAGAGCAATGGCGCTGTTATGCCACAAGACAGAAGATCAGAGAGAGCGCCTGTATGGAGGGAAGGAAAGCAAAAAAAAAAAGAGAGAGAGAGAGAGAGAGAGAGAGAGAGAGAGAGAGAGAGAGAGAGAGAGAGAGAGAGAGAGAGAGAGAGAGAGAGAGAGAGAGAGAGAAAGAGAAAGAAAAAGAGGGAGAAAGATCTATGGGGAGATGCAATATGAGAGGAAATGAGCTGAGGAAGGGATCTCTGCAGATTTACATTGGCATGAAGGCAACCGCAGAAACCAATATCAATTTCCGTGCGCACTAGCCGGTACAACATTATGCTTATCACAGGGGAGGGATGGGAGGCAATTAAGCTGGAAAACACAGAAAGCGAGAGATGCAGATTACACGTCTTCATGCAGCATTTGGCTCTATGGGCTAAAGGCCACTCATATGTACAGATGGAATAACTGTACATGAGTAGCCAACTGTACAACACCCTAAATATTCTAAGAAACACACACACACACACACACACACAGTGAGATATGCAGAGTGCACATCTTCATGCTGCAACCAGCTCCATGGGCTAAAGGTCATTTACTGTAAATGTACAGATAGCATAATTTTGTGTGTTTTCTGCGTGTTGTGTAAGCTACATTCAACTCCATGGGCTAATGCACAGATGGAATAAGTGTACATGAGTAGCCTACACCACTCTAAGACACAGAACACACACACATACACACACACACACACACACACACACACACACACACACACACACACACACGCACACATACACATGTGCCTTCATGCACCTGTCAGGGCAGTGGGACCTCCCTGGCAAAAAGCATCCATCACTTCTGGACACACTCGGGTGGATCTACGCTCAATAAAGCAAATATAAACCAGAGGCAGCTCTTATCAGCAGAGACCAAAGCAGCAAGAGTGCCACAGACACAGGGGAAAGAGCAGACACACACACACACACACACACACACACACACACACACACACACACACACACACACACACACACACACACACACTCACAACACACAAGCACAAGCACAATTGCCCTCATGTCCCACTTAACCTACAGTCATGGCCACTGCCATGATCCATTTGACAGGCTTCCCTGTCTGCTGGGATTTGTGTGCAGGCAAAGCGAGAGGCAGCCAAGCCCACAAAGGCCCAGCCCTGTCGCAGCCCCAGCTCCAGCTCCAGCAGCAACAACAGCAGCAGCAGCAGGCCCCACTGGGGGAGACCAAATCCTGGAGCCGCTTTCCTTGTATGCTTATGCCCTCAGTCCCTTTTCAAAGGGGAGAGTCCCAGCTCTCTTAGTCATCTGGCCTGGCCCTGCTGAGGCCGTCCTCGCCATCTGGGAGACAGGATGTCGCTAGAAGCAAGCTAAGGTGCTGGGGTACAGCAGGCAGCACGTGTCTCGGCCAGGTAAACAAGAATGGCTCATTTTTAATGCATGAGCCAGGAAGAAGGAAGAGTATGAAGGGGGGTGGGGAGTTTGAAGGGGCGTCTGTGTACATAATGTGCATGCATTTGTACGTGTGTGTGTGTGTGTGTGTGTGTGTGTGTGTGTGTATATGTGTATGCGTGGTGACATGGTGTGAACTGTGTGTGTGTGTGTCTGTATGCGTCTGTGTACATAATGTGTATGCATTTCTACATTTGTATTTGTGGTGATGTGGTGTCACATGAGGTGTGTGTGTGTGTGGTGATGTGGTGTGATGTGACGTGTATTTGTGTGTGTGTGTGTGTGAGTGTGTGAGAGAGAGAGAGACGTGACAGTGACAAAAGGAGGAAGATAAGAGCTAGACAGAGAGAGGGAGCTGTAAAACTGACTTAACCTCATCACAGAGCCAACATATGTAGTTCCTGTATTGATCTCTCCCCAGTGACTTCCCTTCCTCCTAGCAGGCCGTGACTCTTTCCCCCCGCTATAAAGACTAGTTTGTGAAGCCACGAGTCAAAGAGCGAGGCACAGAACAACAGAGGTCTCGTACGGCACCTCAGAGGACGCCCCAGATCAATACCGTGCCTCTTTCATGGCTTTGTAAACTGGTGAATGCATTGTAAAACACCACCTCTGAGACTCCAACATAAGAACAAGCACTTGAGTCAGACTGTGAAAAGCAACTCTTTGATGAAGATGATTTTTGCCAGCGAAACGCAGCAGCAGCCACAGACGCAGCGTGGTTCCCTCTCGGTTCAGCTCGAGCTCGGAATATAATTACGCAAATCGTCTTTCTCTCGGGATTGGGAAAAATCTGAAAAGAATTCAGACAATTTTTCAACTGACTGGCGCAGAAATAGCAAAGTAAGTAAATTACCAAAGTAAATCACCATGTTATCCGTGGAGCATTTGAGGCCAGTATGGTGTCTCCACAACACCATATCATTAACCATTACGAGAGAGGCTTTTTCAGTAGACTCACTCTTCGTCTTCAGTTGTGCTTCATCCCATCTTCCGCACCCTCTAATCTCGACTCAAAGGTTACGTCTGCGACAGCTGTCATTTGTCGGAAGCCCGCTGAAATGCAAGAATCGTTTGCTCACTAGCTCTTGGTATGTGTATGCCCTTGCACTTTTTCTTCAGGGCAGGTTTTTCATGTCACACATGAGAGCTCTCTTATGTCTGTCTCTCTCTCTCTCTCTCTCTCTCTCTCTCTCTCTCTCTCTCTCTCTCTCTCTGTCGTCTCTCTTTGACATGCATGATGTGCATCAGATTGTGATGCATTTTCATCAGATTCTCCTATCCTGGCCTTGCTCACTTGCACAGCATCTACATCGGCTGCTTGTGAATGAAAGTGCTGTGATACATACCCAGAATGCTCTGCTGCACCTCACACAGTCTTCAGACTGTTCAAACAGCTCCTGCATTATGTGTTTGTTTGTCTGTTTGTTTGTTTGTTTGTTTGTTTTTATTAAGGCTCAGATTATCACCATCATAATCATCACCATCATCACCACCACCAAAATCATCATCACAACAGTCATTTTCAGAAAGCTCATCTTAAGCGGTGCGCACACTGGCTGTGACAGTGGTAAGCACTCCGCTTCCAACATTCTATTCCATTGTTTTCAATGCAACCCCGCAAACCAGCGCTGAACTCTTCCACTGCTGATTGTGAATTACGATCAGAATATCCAATGTTGATTTCATAAGCTACAGTACTGTACTATGCTCGTTGGTAATAGTACGCTGCCGGTCTGCGGGGGCAAACAAAACTGTGGGATTCAAAAGTGCAAAAGTGCTCCACAATGCTGTCCAAACCGATCTACGTAGGCTTTTAGGGATGTATTACCAACCAACCAATCATCATCATCATCATCATCATCACCACAACAGCAATTTCCGGAAGGCTTAGGGACATAATAGCAACATATTAGCAGATGCTGTAGCACCACAGAAAGACCACAGTGGCTAACAGTTAGGATCCCAATAGCCTTCCATTAGAAAGACAGACCCTAAAAACCTGTAGTACAGAACATCCATGTCAACAACCTACTAAGTAGACAGACCAAGGCAAATAATAATGCAATACAGCATATAATACCACTTTTTATCATGTGAGAATTGCCTAGCCATGCCAATGAAATTAAGATGCTTAAAACGGGTGATTATATTAGGATAAACCAGGGCTTTATTAACTTATCTGAATAGCTGGATAAGTGCAGCAGATGGTTTGTTTGATCCCTAGTAATACTCGCACATGACAAAGTGTGTTAATCATTTCATTTGGAGTGTTAAAGCCAAATCTATTGATCACTGCAAAAACGATTGAGCTACACACAAATGATGCTTTAACTTTCATTGGAGTTGGGAAATGGCTTTCCAAAACTCAGCTGCAATAAATTAGGTGAAAGCCACCCATGCTTAGAAAAACAGATCCTGCATTTTTCATGAGCTACCACTTCCCTTGCCTAACTATCCCTCTTCTCTTGCCGAACCTACCTACATTACATATTTCTCTGCCTGCTTTGATGTCTACCAAAAGTTTGTAGCTGTTTCAACACATGCAAGGGGATGTAACTTGCGGAGAACTATCCAAGTTTTGAATCATTTAGCTTAGTGTGTGTGTGGGCGTGTGTGTGTGTGTGTGTGTGTGTGTGTGTGTGTGTGTGTGTGTGTGTGTGTGTGTGTGTGTGTGTGTGTGTGTGTGTGTGTCGACATCTGTATGTTTGTGTGTGTTCGTTGTTTTGCACAATCCATTAAACCTTATTTTGCGTATACACTTTTCCTTTTTTTGGACAAGCCAAATGAGCAGAGACACAAACCTGCGACTTGAGCGTTTGCAAGTGTCACCTCCACTCAGGCAAAGGTTTAATTTCCTATTAAACACAGCTCAGCAGTGACATTTACTCACAACTCATGCAGACAGAGTCGTGAACCGCTGATTACACATCAACATCAACCAGACACAACAGAAATGAAATCCGTCACCTCAACGTGTGCCAGCTTTCTGCCAGCGGATTTCAACCATACATCCGCATCATCCTGCACTTTTTATGACTGCGAATTTAGCACACTATTCCCTCCTCAAGGCCCTCCTCTTCAGTTCATTGCTTTTCTAGCAGGACATGACAATGACATACCGGAAAATAGCAGGCATATATATACTGACATACTTGATGAATGGATAAGGCTGAATTCCTAGATGGAGTTTGTTGTATTGCTTAGATTGGTTAAAGGCCTTGGTAACAACTGAGTCCATTGTTGCAAAGCCTGGATGCTAGTTCTATTCAGAATCTGTCAGTATTGCTCTGATTTAATTGTTGGCATCTTCTTATTCTATCTTTTCTCCAGCAGTGAAATATAACAGCGATTAAACTTGTCACCAGATCTACTTCACAGATATCCCCATATACGGAATTCACACCCTCTACTTAGCCAATTGGTAGAGCACCTCTTGTTTCCTTGTGGTAAAATGGCACACATTTCAACACCAGTGATTTCAATAACCACCCATTCCACTGTGTCACTGCAGGTGTGCTATATCCTATTACTAATGTAGTGGGGTTACAACCAGGCTTTACATGCTCTTAGGCAAAGCTCAGGTATGTAATCTGTGCCCAGATATCCAACATGGGCGAGTGTTTGCATTGCAGATATGTAGCGATTCTCATCTTACAATACTGTATCTTACGTACGCACAAAAGCTCAGCAATCTCTCTCTCTCTCTCTCTCTCTCAGTCACCCTCCCCCCTGTACCCGCATCTAGGCACAAGGTGGGTGTATAGGATTTCCAGTGAAGCACCTGTCTGGTTGGCGGAGCTGAGCTCTGCTTAGGCAGTAAATCCGGTGGATTTGACGATGAATCATGCCTTTCATGATAAGCCCTCCTCAACCACGGCCAAGGACTTCAGAGGAGCGCCCAGGTGAGAGGGCCATCAGCAGGTAATTAAGCGACGGAGCTTGGTGCACACCTCCGCACAAATCCCTGCCCGCTGATGAGATTCAAGTACGGGGGCCCCAGCCCATGCCTATGCTGCATGGGCACTGTTAATGGCAGCTCCTAATAGGTACCTTTCATCTCCCCCTAAGTCATGCAGTACTGGAGGGAGCCATGTTGGCCAAGGGATTTGCAGTCGACCCAAGGATTTCGGGGGAAAAAAAAAATCAGGGGTATTGTTGTAGACATGCTCCAAGCTGCAGAAGGTGATTTGCTTTTATATATACATATATTTATACATATATTTAATTTCTTTTTTAATCATTTTGAATAATTCAAATGGCTGTCTTTAAAAAAAATATATCATTCCAAGCAAATATTTTTATAGTCTCTTCATCAAATACATGGTAACCAATTGAAAAGTCATGGAAGACAATGAAGTGACTCATCTAAGCAAACCAAAGCGACGAGAGATAAAGGACCATGCCGTGTGTCCAATCATCCACTCAATGTGAGATGTGTCTTCTGAAAGGGGGGAAAATCTGTGTGTTTCTGATAAACTCAATAAAGCATTTCTCAGTGATTACAACATATCTGACAAATTAAAGAGAGCGTTTGTGTATGTGTGTTTGTTGTTTGTGGATGTGTGTGTGTGTGTGTGTGTGTGTGTGTGTGTGTGTGTGTGTGTGTGTGTGTGTGTGTGTGTGTGTGTGTGTGTGTGTGTGTGTGTGAGAGAGAGAGGGAGAGCGAGAGCGAGAGCAAGAGAGAGAGTGAGAGACTGTAATAGTGTAAGTAATTACAAAGTATAACAGCATAAAAACAAAGCATAAAAACAGAATGGTGAAAAGAGAAAGCAACAACTTATGGACATATCACAAGACTACCCAAACAGTCCAGCTTAGTCATGTGACTGTGTGCACACATGCTACAGCACATCCACTCGGAATATAAACATTTGAAGAGGGGACCGGGTGAAGGAGCAAGAGAGAGAGAGAGGGAGAGAGAGAGAGAGAGAGAGAGAGAGAGAGAGAGAGAGAGAGAGAGAGAGAGAAAGAAAGAGAGAGAGAGAGAGAGGGAGGGAGGGACAGGCAGGAATAGGAATTGCTCACTTTGATATGCACGTTTGACACGGGGACCCTATTAAAATGCAGAAGCACTTCCAACCTACGACGACAGCTGTGGGAGCCTAGGCACAACTAAGTGTGTGTGTGTGTGTGTGTGTGTGTGTGTGTGAGCTTGCTCCACGGCCTGTGAATGTGTGTGTGTGTGTGTGTGTGTGTGTGTGTGCGTTTGTGTACTTGCACATGTGTGTGTGTGTGTGTGTGTGTGTGTCCCGGTGTGTAAGCTTCCCCATGGCGTCTGCCTACGCCTGTCTGATTGATCCTGAGGCAGAGGCCCTGAAATGCATCCGCAATGCAATGGAAATCTATAGGGGGCGAATGAATGCATCTGTACTGAGAGGTATAATTGCACGCTTCACTGTTGGCTGACTGCACTGAACTGAACTGAACTGAACTGAACAGAACCAAACCAAACCGCCTGGGTGATAAGACGAGGGATGAGGTGAAGATGGCGTCTCAGACAGGGGGAATCTGACATTTCAATCACAACAGATGTATTGGGTAGGGTGAGGTGTGTGTGTGTGTGTGTGTGTGTGTGTGTGTGTGTGTGTGTGTGTGTGTTGGGTTGGAGGCAGGGAACCCAATATGAGATGTATTGGGTAGGGCGAGGCGTGTGTGTGTGTGTGTGTGTGTGTGTGTGTGTGTGTGTGTGTGTGTGTGTGTGTGTGTGTGTGTGTGTGTGTGTGTGTGTGTGTCTGTTGGGTTGGAGGCAGGGAACCCAATATGAGCGATATGAAGCACCTCTTCCATGGCCTCTCCATTCATTTCCTTCCTCTGTTCTACCTGTGAGGGCAGGAGAAAATAAAATCACCTGCTCCATTCTGTGACTCGGACTGGGCTGGGGTGAGCCAGAGTGGGGATGACGGGGAGGTGGGTGAGGGGTGGTAGAGGGGTGTGGGGGGCGGGTGAGACACTTTCATTTTGGCTCATAATTGATTACCCCTGCAGGGCTCCAGCCCTTTTGTGGTGTGATGATATGATTCTGCTGCCATTTGTTGAAAAAAAAAAAAGTGAGGGTGGCCTTTTAGATAAATGCCATGCCACTCCCTTTAACTCCCTCTACCCTACCCCTCCTCCAAAGAATCACTAAAAGGAAATTTTCATAGTGCTATCAGAACAGATGATTAATACCAACTACAAAGAGTGTGAGCAAAGGGCTTAAATCAAACTCAAGTCGATTGTTATGGAAGCATTTTTTTTTTTTTTTTTTTTCAAGGGAGGGGAAGAGGAGGGGTTGGCCGACACTAGACTAGATGGCAGAAGTTCGGCGCTCTTGGAAGAGATGCTCAAAGTACTCAAGCTCACTCCATAGTGGGAATACAACATTGTAAAAAAAAAATAATAATATGAACGTGACGGTGCATTAGTCAGTTGAACGTTGCACACAGACACACTCACAGACATATACACACACAAACACATGCACAAACACATACACTCCCACCAGGGTGTCAGTTTGTCTCACACACACACACACACACACGCGCACACATGCACGCATATAGGATTTATATATATATATAAACACGCGCGCACACACACACACACATAGGCTATATATATATATAAACACGCACACACGCACAGACACACGCACACACACATGCCCACACACACACACACACACACACACACACACACACACACACAGCTGCGGCCTCGTGAAGTTTTACGCCCTGCCAAGCCTCCGCATCTTCAGGGGTGCAGGCAGGCAGAGAGTGGGTGCCCCTATGCCCTGGCATGCCACACAGCGGAGGTACCATCTGATTCATACCAGCCACCACAGCCAGGGCTGCAGCTGCTGCTGCAGCCAAAAGGAGCATTTTGATGTGATAATGTGCTTATTTTTAGAATATTACTGCGGGCTGCAGGCACTGAGGAGAGGAGAGGTGGAGGCTACAAAGCTGTCGGAGAAGCTCAAGGAGAGCTTTTTTTTTTTTTTTGAAGGACTCAAGAGTGGGTGGAGTTTAGCCGACAGAAGCCATCTGCAACAAAGCCCACTAGAGTTCAAAGGATAAGAGAGTTTAGAGTTGAAATATACAGCATGGTTACTGCTTTAAATACCTGCTCTAACATTAAGCTATAAGACCAAGCCGACTACCCTAACAAGATGCTGGTTACCCAATATTATATAGGCTACCTTGTACAAGTTATGCAAGGTCCTTTCTTGTATGATTTATGATTATTTATCCACATTTAATACCTTACTCTTATTATAGCTCTTATTATAGTATACTTCGTGTAGTTGCTGCTTTAAATACCTGCTCTACCATTAAGCTATAGGACCATGCCAACTAACCTAACAAGATGCTGATTACCCAATATCGTACAAGCTACCTTATACAAGTTATACAAGGTCCGTTCTTGTTTGAATTATGATCATTTATCCACATTATATACCCTACTTATGCACTCTGTTATTGTTTTTATGTGAAGCTGATCATGTGTGAGATGGATTTGAGGAGCATGAGTGCACAGAAGATCATAATATTAAGTATGACATCTTGGTGCTTAATTGTTGTGCATTTCAAAAAGATGGCATATTAAAGCTAATTACTTTATTCTAATGTGCTCTTTTCTCCTTACTAAATGAAGCCCATAATATAATGTGACAGATATGTACATGCATGTTTATCTTGGCAGTAAGTACTTACATATCTATGACATATAGCTACAAAAGTTTTGCAGAACAGAAGTTAATTCTAATTCAATTATCGAGTGATATTACTGTGAGCTCAGGTCAGTTAAAATACAGAACCAGACCCAAATGTATACTATACCAATGAACTTGACATTTTTTCTATTCAATTAAATTCAATTCAGTTTAATATGTAGAGAGCCAAATACAAAACTGTTGCCTATTGGCGCTATACAGACAGTACGAGGAGCTCCCATGAGTAACAGAGGCAAGGAAAAACTCCCTTCTACTTGTAGTGATTCGCTTTAGGAAGAAACTTTGAGCAGATCCACACCTCCTGGGTTCAACCCACCTGCCCAGGGCCCAATAAAGTACCCGTACAATCAGTGGTCGAGTGATGGTTTTGACTAAATAACATAGTAACATGAGTAGAGAATAGACTACCATAATTTCCCGACTATTAGCCGCGGCTTATACATTGATTTTCCAATATTTCTTCCGCTATGAAGTTAAAACAGGGGGGCAGTTAATATGGTGTTAATATGTTTTTTTCATTTTTTCACTTTCATAAAACACTGTCCTGCGGCTTATACACACTGCGGCATATGCAGGAAATTACTGTATTGTCTGACAC
>JAODXP020000006.1:28285823-28323323 GCA_027497455.2 Sardinella longiceps
TAAGGATAAGTAATCCATATGGGGTAATGTCAATACACTAATCCCCTTGGGCATATAGTATAGCAGAGACTGCAACACCAAACCATCACGAGGGGACATCAATGGAAGGAGACTAAAAAAAAACACACAGATTGATCTGTGTTTGTCTCTAGAGAGAGAAAATGGGAAAACACAATAGGCATGACTGAGTAAAGACCAGTATGTCTCTGTGCAGGTGTGTGTGTGTGTGTGTGTGTGTGTGTGTGTGTGTGTGTGTGGTATAGACAAGGTTTCAAGAAGTATCACATGCATGACACACAAATGTATGCACACACATATGCACGGCACACAACACTGACACTGTGCACAATTGGCAATCAATTCCTTAACGGCTCCCCATTGTTTTTGTCCACAGTGATCAATACCCAGCAACAAAATAATGACAAGATGCTGCTTTTACAACTAGCACAAGCACAAGTCACCCATGGTTTATAACTAAACACGACAATCTGAAAATATATTTGCCAACAGATTTTCTTGTGTTTGGTTTGTTCTGTTTTGAACACTACAGGCTCTGACACTTTAAAATGAGGTGTTTCCAATCTCTCCAAGCCCTCTGGTGAAAATAAACCTTTTTGGCACTTTGGCAAGCCACCATTGAAGTATTGATTTTGTGTTTGGTTATTTTTCTTTCTTTGTCGGTTGGTCTGGTTGGGAAAATTATTCCAGCTAAACAACCGACAGATTCATCAATAATCCCACCCACCTACCCATCCTTTCAGCAATGGCCAGCCAAGGCCTGTGCTGTATATAGCTACAGTAAAAACTAGCACAAGATGCATATTCAGTACAATATTGATAATATTGATATGGTACACAAAATACATATGGAGGATTACATCCAGTGGTCACTGTCAGTAATCCAACTCTAAAGGCCTCAGACCTCTTTCATGCACACACACACACACACACACACGCACCCACCCACACACACACACACATGCACACACACACACACTCAAGCTCATAGTTTCTCACACACACATGCACACACACACACACACACACACACACACACACACACACACACACACACTCAAGCTCACAGTTTCTCACACACACATGCGCACACACACACACACACACACACACACACACAGCACACACACACGCACACACACACACACACACACACACACACACACACACACACACACTTTCCCGATAAAGCCCCATGGAGAGAGAAATCGTTCTCTTGAGCATTGTGCCTCCCAGTAGCTCAACTAATCAGCCCAGTGGAAACCCACCCCACTTTCCAATCACCTGAGCAACGATGCCAGAACCGATCAATACACTGAGAAGCATGGTGGGCGCACCTCTGCATGTGTGTGTGTGCATGTTTGTTTTTTCTGTGTGCGAGTGCATGTGCATGTGTGTTTGTGTGTGCATGTGTGTTCTCTCTCTCTCTCTCTCTCTCTCTATCTGTGTGTGTGTGTATGTGTGTGTGTGTGTGTGTGTGTGTATGCATCGTAGTGAAGGGGGACTAAGACTGGAATTGTATTCCAGAATGTGAGGGAGGCCCATGGCCACTGCTTGTTCATAGGAACCAGAATTTGGTGCTACGCCCCTGTGTGTGTACTGTGTGTGTGTGTGTGTGTGTGTATTTTCTGTGTGTGTGTGTGTGTGTGTGTGTGTGTGTGTGTGTGTGTGTGTGTGTGTGTGTGTGTGTAGTGTGTGATGCGTGTAGTGAATGAATGGACGTAGAAGAAGAAGAAGAAGAAGAAGAAGAAGAAGAAGAAGAAGAAGAAGAAGAAGAAGAAGAAGAAGAAGAAGAAGAAGAAGAAGAAGAAGAAGAAGAAGAAGAAGAAGAAGAAGAAGAAGAAGACGCTCAAGGCCCTCCCCATACCTAATTGCCATTCAATTACTGTAAGAAGCCACAATGGAAGACAGAGCCCATCTGAGTAAAAGCACATATGCCGCAGGTCAGTCTTCATGGACTAGCTCCACTAACCAGTGAGTCAGACACTTCAATTACTGTAGTCCAGTCTATCTCTTAGGCTTGCTTTGTCGTGCTTCTAATGCTGCCGTCCATCCGTTTGCATTGTGTCATTCACTTGCCCATGTGCCTTCGACAGAGAAAGAGAGACAGGGGGGGAGAGACTGAGTGAGTGAGTGAGTGAGTGAGTGAGTGAGTGAGAGAGAGAGAGAGAGAGAGAGAGAGAGAGTGAGTGAGTGAGTGAGTGAGTGAGAGAGAGAGAGAGAGAGAGAGAGAGAGATTAGTGAGTGAGAGAGAGAGAGAGAGAGAGAGTGAGTGAGTGAGATGAGTAGAGAGAGAGAGAGTGAGTGAGAGAGAGAGTGAGTGAGTGAGTATGAGATTGAGAGAGAGAGAGAGAGAGAGAGAGAGAGAGAGAGAGAGAGTGAGTGAGTAAGTCAGTGAATGAGTGAGAGAGAGATGGAGGGGAGTTGGGGGTTGAGAGTTAAAGTGTAGCCAGCCATGTCATCTTTCCTTTGCCTGCCAAGAGCTAGACGTCCTTGAGGTGGCACCAGGCACCAGCAAGACCCAGAAAAACAGCTTGCTAATCCCTCTTTGACAAATATGCTTCCCTAAATTGTTTTTCATTTGGGTAATGCAGCACATATTCAAGTGATATCCAAACTCATCTTTCTCTCTCTCTCTCTCTCTCTCTCTCTCTCTCTCTCTCTCTCTCTCTCTGGTTACCAGCTTGATTAAACATGCACACCTTGCCTTTCCTCTCCGGGGAAATTTACCTGACTTTCAGAGAACAAAGAAACAGTAAAATAATTACACAGTGAATGACCAGCACTGTGTGCCTGTTTTCTTTCCAGAAGAATGCGAGACGGGAGAGGGCACGTTGGCACATCAAGGTCAGCGACCCCCCATGTCGCTTGCAAACTCTCCGCTGGACTTACAAAACACTTGGGAGGACCACAACACTCCCCTAGGTGTTTCAATATAGGGGTATAATGGACGAAGAATGGTACGATCAGGACATCTCAGAGGCCGTTACCTTGCTTGTCACCTGGTTGCAAGTAAGTGTTTAAAACATATGGTTTGGTGTTGAAGGAAGTTAACCTCTTCGGTTGCTGCTGTAGCATTGTCATGTGAAAATAGATACACAAGGCTGCTAGCTGCTGTTACAGTTACCATTCCACAGGCCATTTAAATGGAACGGTGATGAAACTTTTACACCTGATAAATGTCACAGGCGTCCCGTTATCTAGCCTGGGAATTCCCATGCTCCTTTGCTCGCTTATTTCATTTCACTCTGCAGAGGAGCATGGTGACCATGGCCGTTTTTCTCGCTTACTTTCGGTATCCAATCGCAGAACAAAAAGGGATTTGTACGGCCCTCGATTGCATTTTACGTCACGTGGTGGCTCTGGTATTGGCTCCGAGGTATGTACAGATGCTATGATAGACATTCGTAGCGCCCAATAAACGGCTATGGACAATTGTAAACGATGCTTCCGCTACGAGAAATGCAATAGATAGGTCCCCAGACTAAATATCACTTGTGATTTTAGTTTGGCATTCGCCAGGCTACCCGTTATCAGGAAATAACAGACACCCCGTCAGCCAATCAGAAAACCGTATTTAATTTCCCTGGGTGATAATATCCAATGGCATCACTTTCACTTTGCATATAAACTACTCCATACATATTTATTACTTTAGGACTTAGCAATCTGTCTATCAATCTATCAATCAATGAATCAGGTTGGTATGGTGTCATGCCTGTGGATTATCATACTAGGCTGTCAATCAATCAGTATTTTTGGGAAATAGCCTCCTGAATAGCCATCACTAGGATTGATGACAGGCAGGGATCATGGGGCAAAGACAAAGACAGCCAAACTCCCCATGATGTGAGGATTTAGGGAGGAGAAGAAGAGAATCAATAGGAGAAAGAAAAAAAATGAAAGAGAGCCAGAGACAAAAAAAAGGAGGAAGAGAGAAGAAAGGGCAGACGAGTGTGGGTAAAATGATAGAAAAGAAAGGAAGAATCCAAACAGAGAGGGTAAGAAGAAGAGGACAGAAATAGTCTCACAGCTCAACATAGCAGCATGGCATAGGTGGCAAGTGGAAGGAAAAAGTCCCATCATCACGAACAGATGGCATCTGCGGACGTCAAACACTGCTCTTAGTTGAGTGTCAGCCTCCAGGCACAGAACGAATCCATTGCAGTCTGCTAAGAGAGACCCGAGACCACATTTGAAATGGTGTGACATAACGTTAGGAAAACACACACCGAAATATCCTCATTTGCTGACGCACGGCAGAAGGTTTCACAGTGCAGGTGAGGCAAGCCTGGACGGCAGACTGAGGACATAAATATAAGATTACAAGAATATACTGCCAAAAATATCTACCCTAGTCTGGCTTGGAAAGGCTTGAATCCAGCAACAGTCAGTAGGTCTCTGAGGCGAATATTTAGGCATAAATGGATCAGATTATAGGAGCTAAAGTTAGACACTGACAAATTTTAAAATAACTCAACACCTGGTCAATTACAGGAGTCTCTCTTGCCCCCCCCCCCCCCCCCCCCACTCCCGCCTCTCTATCTCTGCCATCATAATATACTGCGACTCACTTCATCTTTTCGACTTCTGTGCACATCAGAACCGATCGCTCTTAGGTGCCATAAAGTAATTCACAGCTTTTATACGATATCCTTTTTTGGGGAAGGAGGATGAAATATTGAGTTAGACTTGTTTGTCCGTCCATCTGTCCATGTGTGAGTGTGTCTGTCGGCCAAATAAGTACTGCAATAAAACACACAGGTGGAGCAGCGGTGACGACTTTCGACTGACAATCAGGTGAACCGTGCCATATTACAACCAGCCAACGTGTTCACACCAGAAATTAGATTTTCAGTTCCGGTGACATGGTGGCAGTTGGATTTGCTGGCCCTTTGAACACCCCCTCAATAAACAGTATAAAAGCAATTATGAGATATCCGTCATGATTTTCGAGTAGGCTGATGAACATCCGATCAGGTACATCTTTAGAATTAAAAACACGGGAGGAAAAAAAAAAAGACACGTGAATGAACAGAAATGACTGCAGTATATGGCGTATAGACAGCCGAGATCAACCATACCATACTGGATGTATGGATGTCATACTGGATAAAAGTATCCGTCCGTCAACTGCACTGTGCTTCCCTAGCTCTACTGATCCAAGGCAGCTGTTGAGCAAGTGTGTAGCCTATAATATTCAGGTGAAAGTGGCCAGGGACACACACAAGTTTGAATCTGACCCAAGGTCATCTCTCTCAAACCAACCTCCTGCTGTCTCTCTTTACTGTCCTACATTAATAATACAAGTAAAAAAAAAGCAAAAAAGTACAATACCTACTTTTAAAAAATGCAGGTCATTGGTTGTGCTTTAGTGGTTATATTTCAAATCTCTACACAATGCCTCCATCTCTCCACATGATCAGTTCAGTGTGGTTTAGAATTCAGAGGCTAGAATTTAGTTTCATTTTAGTTACTATGATGAGAACCTGCAGCCATCAGACTACTATCATGTCTGAAATGTTTTTATCCCTCAGGATAAGAGGTGACAGTTACAACATGGCCGTTTCCAGATATTTATTGGTGTTGAATTACATAATGGAAAAAAAGTACTGACTGTACTGTACATAATGTTTTAGTGCCCCACATTCAGTTGAAACAATTCACTTCAAGTGAAGTGGTCTGTAAAAGCATAAGATGAAGGAAATTACGAAAGCAAGGCAATTCTAGAGGAAGACAATGCACTCAAAACAGCAGGGCAGACATTATATGTATCAATATGTATAAAATACACAGCACCCAGTCCTGGACCTGAAATATGAAGTCATCTAAAATGGTTCAACAGCAGAGTGAGATGTCCTACTCAATGGGGAAACAACATCAGTAAAAACAACCACACCAACACACACACACACACACACACACACACACACACACACACACACACACACACACACACACACACACACACACGCCCCCCATAACAGCAGAAGATGACAGCATCCACGCGTAACACAGGGACTTAATTGCTCAGGGTGAAAACAGGTTGACATCCCCACGTGTTTTAATGGCATTAATTGTTCGTGGCATTTGCTAGTCATTCGGTGTGTGTGGGAACAGAGCTGCTTGGTGAACAGAGGGAAGGATTGATGGACAGAGAGAGAGAGGGAGAGAGAGAGAGAGAGAGAGAGGGCCAGAGAGAGTGAGAGAGGGAGAGAGAGGACGAGAGAGAGAGAGGATAAGAGAGGACGAGAGAGAGAGAGAGAGAGAGAGAGAGAGAGAGAGAGAGAGAGAGAGAGGACGAGAGAGAGGAAGAGAGAGAGAGAGGAGGCGGCTGTGTGAAACATCTGCTCTACTAGCGTGGGTGAAACCATGGGAATGAACATTTTCACACCTAGGCAGCAGTATTACTCCCTTGCAGAACTGGAAACTGGAATAGCCAAAACACACAGTCAAAGAGGGAGCTTGCAGTCAAAGAGTAAGTTAGGGTTGCTTTGTGTGTGTGTGTGTGTGTGTGTGTGTGTGTGTGTGTGTGTGTGTGTGTGTGTGTGTGTGTGTGAGTGTGAGTGTAGTGTGATGTGAGAGAGAGAGAGAGAGAGAGAGAGAGAGAGAGAGAGAGAGAGAGAGAGAGAGAGAGAGAGAGAGTCTGTGTGTGGCACTACAAATTTTTGAGTTCTACTTAATTACATCACGTAAAATGCATGCACTTTGCTAACTGTCGTTCCAGACATGCAGCAGCCGTGTTGGAGATAACCCAAAACCCGGAGGGTCATGTAAATACTCTTATGTTTACTATGTCTGTAAAATATATTTGACATTTTGTGTGATTTCTGACATTTCACTTAGCCACAAAAAGCCCACAGGATCCAACTGGGTATCTGCATTTTGCTGCTATTATAATCCTTGGTCTGAATGAACAAAAGTAGCAATTTTGCCATGAAGCTTTTTCACAGTTTGAAACGCATCACATAAAACACTTGAATGAGCATTGCCAGGAGCTTACGACTTGAGAACCAAAGAAAATAAAAACCAAACAGTGCAAAACTATCTACAGTACATTCCACAACAATCAGACGGCACTTTGTGAAATTTGCACTGGAATGCAAAATCCATCTTCATCGCTCTCCCAATCATCTATTGATAGAGGGGGTTGTATTTTACACTGAAATTGATTTTGTTGATTTGTTGGTTTCTTGATTCATTGGAATCGCCCAGCACTTTGTATAACCTCCTCGAAGTCAAAAAAGCCAAAACCCAACAGTGGATGATCAGGGCTTAAAAGGGCCGATTATCCTCTTGATTTTTTCTATAAAGCAAACAAGCCCCACTGATGCACAGTAAACAGACATGACAGATGCACACATTCTGCGTGCCCACCCACATATCTTTTTTTTTTTTTTTTTTTTTTAATGCCCGGTTCTTATTATGCTTGTGACTGTTCATTAAAGTCAATGGAAGCCCTAATTTGCAATTATCTTAATGCGTCAGCTCTTCTACAAAATGGCTATGATAACCCATGGTGTAAATGCCTCCAGTGTTACAATAGCTTTACAGCAGATGGGATTGTGGTCTAAATATTACATAATACCAGCAAAAGGGATTATCTCATATGCTTTTGGCAAGCTTTGCATTGGCTGTGCTCGAGCTTGTAAAGTAGATAGGATTGACCAACAAAGTGAATCTAACGTTACCTAAAGCTTGAATGCAGGGCAAGTGATGAGCATGGTGAACAGGGCATATCTGAGGATATTTGGGATTGAAGAGCATTTAGAAGCCTTTGTGAGATTATTGATAAAATTTATCATGGATGATTCAGACCACCCCCAGTTAATATTCTTGGACACTGAATTGGATGGTTATCCCATTCAGGCTAAATCCCGCTCTCTTTTTTTGAGGAGGAGGAGGAGGACAAAAGCCTGGTCTTTTTCTAAGTGAAGAGACCCAACGATCGCTTGCTTTCCCCCCCACTAATCCCCTTATTTTTCCCTGAACCGGGATTGGGAATGGATAGGCGTCAGATTCAGATCACAGTGCCTATACAGTACTCCCAAAAGTAATTAGATTTCATGTCAACAACTTCATATCCACTTCCAATTTAAGGTAATCTCCCACATCTTTTTTTCCAGCGACATTTGCAGTCTTCCAGCAGCTATTTAAGATGAAACTAATCATTTTGGAAGAGAGATGGTTTTTCTGTGCTACTAATGAACTCCTAAGGGTGAGTGGGTATAAAGATCCTATAATTGGAGGCAGAAGGGGAGACCTCGAAGGGACGAAAGCTCAGTTGAGAGTCGTAAAGACTGGCTCTATTGTGACTGTGACCTTTAACTCCAACCAAGGCCATAAAACCAGAGACTCAGAAATAAGACGGGAAAAAAGAAAATGTCTCCACTCCAGCAAGCGATTCAGACTGCCATTTCAACACTTTGGAAAGTCTATTAAAACCTTCTAAAATAATTACAGCACGAGGATGAGAGGAAACCAGGAATAGCAGAAAGACCTTGACAGGACGATGTCACAACCAAACTAAACTGTTTCACTAGCAGCATAATAGTTGGGTTGGGTCAATCACATACAGTACTATACAAGGACCCATTACTTTAGCATGTTATATATGCCACTTTATGACCTCAGCAAACTGTAGAAAGGACTCCTACTTCTATGCAAGACCTAGCCAAAGACCAGGAAAGTCAGTGAATAATTTGTCAGGACATTGTGCCAGGGAATTAACATCTCAGAATCCAATGGCTCTTGCATTAGTTGCAAAGGGACTCTATTTGGGGGGGGGGGGGGGCACACTATAGCAAACACAAGCAGCAAGAGGAGCCATTGGCGTTTTTTTTTTCCTTCTTCTTCTTTTTTCCTCCTGTAGACATATTGTTTGACTGGCACGTGTGAGATGAGCACTTGTTGACTGAATCAGAGGAAGAGCACTCAGGGGTAGAGGATCCATTAGGGGCTTTATGAATCATAGGTACCACGGGAAACACAAACACTCATCAACACACCAAGTGCACCAAATGCACCCAGTGATGGGGATGATGATGGGGACTAAAAAAAAAAAAAAAAGACAACATGTGCAGTGCCGGGTGCTGCTTTTAAAAGCAAGAGAGTTGATAAGTAAGACCATCTCATGATGACTCAATTTAAACAGTGATTTCATTAACTCTCTCTTGTGCATATGTGTGCACATCTCTCTCTCTCTATCTCTCTCTCTCTCCATTGCTATATGAATTCAGGCAACAGGTGGATATTACAAGAATCCATAGATGGTGTGGTTGCTATGGAAACTGAATTTCACAAGCACGGATAGTGCCAAACATTAAAAAAAAAAGTATTTACACCAATCAGTCAAATAGGCTAGCCTAGTCATCCCATTCATTTAAAAATACTGCTATGAGGAATTATGAAAACAATCGTCTCGCCAGTGTGTTTTATTGAACAGCGAGCAACAGTTGTAAAACTCAAATGGATGAGCTAATTACAATTCAATGCAGCTAACTAACATTTGGCCAGTGCATGTCTCGCCGAATGCAGCCCTGTCAGAAGGAGCAACATGGCTGTCGGTGGAGGAGTTCTGACTCTGCAGGGACACAAGACTAGCTTCATCCAGAGACACTTTCAGTGATTGACACATCACTTAAAAATGGATTGCAGCCTTTCGTGCCTTAAAGATGTCGGAGTGGAGAAATTGGAAGTCCTGCCCTGCAGTGAAAGTACAGTAGGCGATCGCATTGTTGGAGACAGTATGATTGACGGTTAAAATTTAGTTTGCTATCTCTGTCCATAGTGAGAGCCTTGATGCGAAATTTGGCACAGGGATAGTAAGCAAATTGGCATGATAATGGAAGTTTAATGGAAGTTTTGCATATTTTAGCTTTATTCAAATGATCTATGGGTAGATTTTGATCTTGTTCAATTCAGATTTAAACAAGGATTCGCAAAATACATTTTTTAAGTCGGTACAACCCGCCGATGTAGGGTAATGGATATCTCCCGATTCATTTTGATAAGGCCTGGTCTTGTTATTCCCAAATAGCTGCCCGAAGGCTTTCCAAGATGACGGCCGAGTGAAGGGAAGGGACTTGCCTTAAAGGACTCTGCAGAGATCTGAAAGGTTGCTAAGGGTGCTTAGCATAGTAGAACATTACCATATTTTTTCCCTCTTCCCCATTCCCCCTCTTTGGCTTCTTCTTCTGTCTCTACTTCTCCCAATTCCTGCCTCTGCCTCTCTCTCTCTCTCTCTCTCTCTCTCTCTCTCTCTCTCTCTCTCTCTCTCTCTCTCTCTCTCTCTCTCCAAGTCAGTGCTGATCCCCTCCTACATGTCTTAAGCTTATTTTTCTGCTATGTTTGAGCCACTGCAGAACCAAACAAAGAATGAGCTGTTTTTGGACAAGGTGTTACACAAATGCAAACCCATTTGTGTGTGCGTGTGTGTGTGTGTGTGTGTGTGTGTGTGTGTGTGTGTGTGTGTGTGTGTGTGTGTGTCCACATGCACGCATCTGAGTGCCTGTGTGCAAGCGCATTATCAAACTCTCTCTTTGAACATCACGCATCTGAGAAAATGTTTTTAAATGGGTCATGTCATAAATCCTATCCAGTAAAAAAAAAAAAAAATATGCCTAATTACCTTCAATGACAGGGCACCCCAGCTTTTAAACTATTTGTATAGGTAACAAGGTCTTACTCTTGTATTTCTGAATAACAGATATTTCTGAATATCAGACTCTGGCTTAAACCCTTTCCCCCAATCACCGCCAGCTCTGTTCTGATGGACCAGGGTCAAGCAGGTCAGTTTCATGCTAAAGCCATTTGCTTTAACAAGGCTTTGGATAGATTAAGGGAGAGTGGGAAGCTTTTTCCCCTACAAGGGATTCTATGACTATCACACTACTAGAACCGAAAGGGCTTAATTTTTCTACCAGGAATTTGTGTAACCCATGTGTGGCTTGATTACAATTGCAAGTCTGACCTCAGAAACAGTTTCAAGCTTGATTTGACCTCTATATTATATTCTCTTAATTAAACTATACCACACCATTTTTCACATACAATTTTTAAATCACATAACACTGTCGGTCTTCAGTTTTGCTTAATTATTTACTTTACAAGAAATGCATTATTAAGACCTATGTATAATGCAAATGTATTCTTGCTAACGAAGTCCACAGGCCTTTGCAGTATTTAAGGCTAATTTAGGCAGTGGCAGCGTATAGTGAGTTAGCAGCACAGCTTGGGAACAGAGGAAGTGTGTGAAGGCAGGAACCGTGATGGCCAGAGTATCGGCGGCGTTATACATGAGTGCCTTTGCCAGACATGAGGAGTAATCATGATTCCAAACACCCACTCACACTCAAACACACACACACACACACACACACACACACACACACACACACACACACACACACACACACACACACACACACACACAAATCCATACATTTAATCACACTGACTGATGAACGCATTGATACAGACACAGAGAAATAAACACTTATTACAGGCAATTTGTACACAAGTACACTTAACGCTTAGAGAGCCTTATGTGTGCAGATGCTTGTTGCACCAATGTCTGTGGGCTGAAACAACAAGGGCCAACGTGTGGCCAGCATACACAAGGTCATTACCAGCATATTCACAGCCAAACACCCACAGATTACTCACTGCACAAAAAGCACACTACTGTAATTCTATCTATCCACCATATCTATCTATCTATCTATCTATCTATCTATCTATCCATACATAAATAGTGTACATCCATATATAAAATATCCATCTATCAATCCACCCACCAATCTGTTCTTCCATCAATCAATCGATCCATTCATCCATCCATCCATATCCCTACATCAATCCAATCCCCCCTTAAGGCCAGACTACCCACAGCGAATTCATTCCCATTTAATTACGGTCACAAATGGCAGTTCTGGGGTCGAGCCCCTGCATCGGCGGCTTGAGACGGCGAGCAGATAATGGCGTGGAATGGCTTGCGCTTGACTGGGGATGGAGAACAATTATGAATCATTCACAAGCAAGCCCGGCTTTAAGAGAGCACCGCGGCTGCTGCTGCTGCAATCTCTTCATCCACTGTGTGCACCGCCGCCGCTGCTGCCGCCTCGACTCGACTCGCCTTGGCCTCCTCAAACACACCCTCCTTAACTTACCCACCACCTCCATTATTCAGCTCTTTTCTTTACCTTCGAGTGGAGGAGGCCAACAATCACACATATTCAGTCTTTGCTGTCATTACACTGGCCCTTAACCACACCACCCCAAATCACAGACAAGACAGCACACACACACACACACACACACACACTTTAACATTTTCTCTTTTTCTTACCAGACAAAAGACTTACCACCGACTTAATAGTGTTAGAAAGCTGAGATAGTCGCAGAAAGACTAAAAAGAAAAGCACAACCGGTTTCCTATCTATTTAAACCATCAGTCGCTATAAGAGATCAAGGCCCAGGCCCAGAGCTTTGAAGCTGCAGCCTAACTCCTGGGCAGCCTTGATTGTATGGGAACCATTCAAGTGACAGATAAACATTAGGGAAAGTAGAGGATGGGTCTTTTAATAGCAGCAAGTTAGGACCCACAGCGCCTTTAAATAACCTCTGCTGCTCGAGAACAGTGTCTCTTTTGATCGCTCACAGGAGGGCTCCCACCATGAGCGTGAGCATTCAAAATACTAAAATTAGGAGAAGTGGGGGAGGGGAGAGAGAGAGAATGAGTGAAATGAGAAGAAGCAAGGAGAGAGAGAGAGAGAGAGCTGGAGAGACAGGTTGAGGATGGACAGAGAGAGAGTTAGATAACAGTGAAGGGAGAGAGAGAGAGAGAGAGAGAGAGAGAGAGAGAGAGAGAGAGAGAGAGAGCAGATGGTAGCACCACACACTGTGCCGATCCACCCCTCTGCTGTGCACCACACCAGTGATGAGACAAGAAAGCCAGCAAGGCAAAGTGACTGAGGAGACAGATTCCGTAATTACTTTATTCTTTTTTTTCCCTTTACTCTTTCATATTACTCAACATATCATCTGGAGCTGATCAGTAACGACATCCTCTCCCACTGAGCATTCACATGCGTGTGTGTCTTTCTTTTCTTTTTTTCCCCTCCTTCGTCCCCTCATCCACTCTCCACCTCCCTCCCTCTCTCTCTCTCTCTCTGTCTCTCTCCATCTTTTGCTCTGTCTCCCTCCCTAAGCCATTTATCTCTATCTCTCACATAGAAATGCACACATACAGCCACATACTTTCTCTGTCTCATCTGAACCCCATCCATCCATCTCCTTGCTCTCCCTCTCTCTCTCTCTCCTCCGTCTCTCCCTCTCTACCTCCCCTCTCTTGTCTTCTCTGCTTCTCTCCATTCCTTTATTTTTCTCCCAAGCAAACGAGTGAACCATAGGAGGAGAGTGTAGTGTCCCAGACTCTTCATAGTCCTCAGCCTCCTGTTCCGACTCTAATAGGATTTACAGAGTGGCTTATTTAACGCCTCCCTTCCGCTCCTTTACAGTCAGGCATGCAGGTGGTGGGTTGTAAATTATACACGCACCCCTTCAAGCTTCGCAAGGGGGGTGGAGTGTGTGTGTGTGTGTGTGTGTGTGTGCATGTGAGTGTGCATGTGAGTGTGCTGGTGAGTGTGTGTGTGTGTGTGTGTGTGTGTGTGTGTGTGTGTGTGTGTGAATGAGTGAGTGAGACAGAGAGAGAGAGAGAGAGAGTGTATGTATGTGTGTGTGTGTGCATGTGAGTGTGCTGGAAAGGGCTGTGTGTGTGTGTGTGTGTGTGTGTGTGTATGATGTGTGAGTGAATGAGTGAGAGACAGAGAGAGAGAGAGAGAGAGAGTGAGTGAGTGTGTGTGTGTGTGTGTGTGTGTGTGTGTGTGTGTGTGTGTGCACGCATGTGTCTATATGTGTGTGTGTTAAGGGGTGGGGTGGGTGGCATCTTGCCATTCTATCGGGCCACCCTCCATTCCCCTCAAATCTTTCTCAACACTCATTTCACTGTGCTGCAGTACAGACATCCTTTCTTCAAAACTCTATTTTTTGCACTTGCTGCCCCTCCATCATTTTCCATATTTGTGATTGCAGTGAGGCAGCAGCATCCAAAACCCAAAAGAGCAGTGAGATCGATCGGCGTGGGCGAGAAGGTGACAGGTTTGCCCATTTGGGATGTGTTAGCAGATGCGTTTGGTCAGTGGGGAGGCGCTGATCCATCTTCCCCGACACCAATCGCCTGTCACCGCTGCCAGGGCCGAGCTGAAACCAGCAGGTGTTGGAAGCAGGCCTTGAGAGGCATTCTCTGAGGTTTTACGCAGAATTACCAACATTGATCGCATTGAGCCACCCTGCGATTAGATCGACTGCATGTCCGAGCATGTAATGGCCAAGGGGGTCAACTCGACAACTACTTCCACAGCTCTGCAGTACTAGCTTTTCAGCAGTAAAATCTGGCAGCTCCCAAAATGACAAATCACAAATAGAAGAGACTGATAGAAAGAAGTACCAATTTCTTCACATCAGTTGAGTGCTGCTATTTTACTACTTTTATCATTAATAAAAGTGCTATTTTAAAAGTTCATTTCTTCTCAACTTCTCTCAACAGAGAGTCTGATTATAATTCTAAGGCAGACGTTTTACATGCTTGTTTTTCCTTCTCCGATGTCCTGCAGACAGGCAACAGAGAATAAATAAAACATCTGCAATTTTAAACCAGTGTTTTACTGACAGAAACAGACGGTGGAGAGGCAGGGGAGACAAATAGAGCGTCTGAAGCTCCTGCGCTAATTAGTACATCGCTAGCATCATCCCACTAACACTGCTATCAAAACAGTTGTGCCGTTTCATTTAAAGCCAAGGGTGGCCCAGGTAACTAAAGCTGAGGGACAACCCGTCAGGCTTTCCAAACAGGAACAAATATTTTCTTGTCATGTTTTATTTATTTATTTATTTATTTATTTATTTATTTCAATTTATTTACTTTATTTTTTTTTTTTCCCTTTGCTGACTTGGTCCACTGCCTGAGACGTGTTAGGCTGCTTTATGACATAGCAATTAAAAAGATTATTGAAAATCTCTGCTTGGGGGTGACATTTAGCGTGGCACCGATTACTCCTTTGAAGGCAGATCAGAGGTAAATCTTGTTAGCGTCTGTTAAATCTAATCTATCGCTGTGGAGCCATGCCAAACGTGAGCAAGCCCGCCATGTTCAAAAAAGATACTCATGAGTCTCACGGCAGCATCTAGTGTATATTTAAAACAAACATTCAGTGCAGAGGAGGCAAGTGCCAAGCCTTGAAAATGAGCTCTGTCAAAAGGAAGAAGAAAAAAGATCTCTGAAGCACAATATTACTGAGGGGTAAACACAAGGAAGAAAGCGCTGCTTCCAAAGACTCAGGGAACAAAACAGACAGAAAATGAAAGACAGAAAATGAAAGACAGAGGGAAGCGAGGGAGAGGAGAGGAGAGGAAGGGAGGGGAAGGGAAACGAGAAAGGGGTGAGATTCAATGACCTGAGCAATGGCTATTTCCTTGAATGATTTGGGAATGTCAACTACAGTCTCCTTTCACGTGGCAGTGGCACTCCAAGCAATGGTGCCAAGATCCCCCAGGGCACCTCCTGCCGGGAGACTGTGGAAGGCCTGGAACAAGACCCAACATTCAGCAGCCACAGCCTCCTCACTGCCGCCCCCTTCCACCCCCACCGCCCCCCCCCCCTCCAGCAGCCGTGACCTCCTCACCAGCAGCGCCATTCTCTCAGTGTCCCTCTCTCTCCGCCTGCTTATTCTTTTCCCTTGGCCATCCACCTCCATCCTGACAAACACCCTGTCCGCTTCTCCTGGCTGCTTCCTGCACTTGCTCCAGATACAGCTTTCCTTTCCTTTCCTTTCCTTTCCTTTCCCTCTCTCTGTCTCTTTCTCTTCCTCGTTCCCTCTATCCGGCCAGACAGGCTCTCCCACACGGTCTGTTCTTTGACTTCCTCTCCCTCCCTCCCTCTCTCTCGCTCTCTCTTTCTCTTTCATTTCATTCTCTCACTCCCTCGGAGTGTCTTTCTCATTCTACAGTCCTTCTTCCCTTGTTCTCTCTCTCTCTCTCTCTCTCTCTCTCTCTCTCTCTCTCTCTCTCTCTCTCTCGCTCCCCCTCACTCTGTCTCTTAGTGTGGCTCAGTGGAGCACAACAGTGCCAGTTGTTTGGCGGTAAAGCGGAGATGACAAATGCATATTCTATGTAGTGTCTATCAGCACTGAATGGGCCGGGAGTCTCAACGCCACTGCACTGTGGCAGGCTTCCTCTTTTGGTGTTAAAGATCTGATGTGCATTATAATGCATTACCGGTATTCGTTTTTTTTTTTCACACACGTACGAACACATGGGCACGGACACACAGGCGCACACATACATACACTCACACATGCACACAGACACTCAAGCTGCTCTCTTTCTCTCTCTCTGGTACTTATAAATGCATTCAAAACTGTAGACAGACCGACAAAATCACACACAGACACACCAGTGCACCAGAACGCATAAAAAATAAAAGTCACACATACGCTGTACATAATATCAATATTTTATAACTGTTGCTAACACATTCCTAAAAGCAAATCTGAGAATCAGGTGAATGCCTTCCTGACATGGAGACTAAGTAAAAGGGATTTCCTTTTTCCCACCTTCTTACTTTTTTTTTAATTCCTTGCACAAAGATCATAAAAGCATATATTCACAGCCACTCCACTCACCTAATAAGTCAAAGAAAAAGGCTTTAGCTGACACTAAACACACTAATGTGCCCTTTTCAAATGGCAGTCTGTCGACTCTGCGACCTTAAAGCGGAGAAGGCCGAACCCTCCCATCCTAATCAGCCCTGTGGCACGTGCCACATATTCACCAACCTCACTCCACATGCTATGCTATGCAGTGCAGCTAACAATTCCTATTCAATCAGTGGCTTAATACTTGTAAGCGCGAATACTGCAAAATCGCTGATCAAAGATGACATTGTGCACTTTACTCAATTCATCAAACAGTACTTTGTATGCAGCGTTCAATATTCTGGTCAGGCAAAAAATTGCAGAAGACACATATGGCGTAAGCACCTCGGGGGAATACAAAGAGGCAAACCCTTCTAAAAAGCCTTCACAAATGAAATTGAACTGGATCTAATTCAAACTAATGAGCGTGCACTAGTACAATGGCTATATATTTCACATTGCGCAATGTCCTAAAAGAGAGACGGCTTCATTTTATTTTTTCTTTAAAAATGTCTATTTCTAATTAGACTAATAATGCATACGGTAGGTAAAGCCAGTGACAGATGAGGCTTTCTCAGTCTCTCCATGCTGTGTAGCAGGAAGAGGAACACTGTGTTTTGCAAATCATCTCTGGCCATACGCACGCTATTTATTTACAGTGCTCAACACAACAGATATCCGTTGTAAACAACTACGCTACCACAGAGAGAACGAAAATACACACAATGAAATTACAAAAAGTGCTACCACTAAAAAAATAAATAAATAAAATGTATAGTCGCAGTGCACATAGTACGTTTTTAATATTTTATGGCTTTTTTATGGCTTCTCTTATCGATGCATTGAGTAATTACAGTACAAGCCCACAGATACAGGAAGCCATAAGCACTGACAGACTAATACACAGCAGCATAGATACACATATACAGTACAGGCAACAGGCACACACAGCACCCGCTCAAGCATGGGAATGGGAGAGGGAGGGGGGAATCAGCAGCCTTCATAATAGCTCTATGATCACTACCCCCCCCCCCTCTCTCTCTCTCTCTCTCTCTCCCCTCTCTCTCTCTCTTTCCCTCTCTCTTTCTCTCGGTGTGTGCTCCTTATTCACTGATCATCACAGTCTGCAATATTGGCCTGATCGATCCATGGAGACACAGTGCCAAACCGGACCAGGGGACTCGATAATTCAGCTGTCTTGCTGCTGGAAATGGCTGGCCTTTCTATGACCACGTTCACTGGCCACTTTTCAAAGGCCATTATATGGACACAGGCCTTGCACACAATCTCCCTTGGTACTTGTGTGAATAATGACAGATAATTCAAATCTATTGGAAAATCCTATTGTTTCCTTCAACGGAGGCCGAGTAACTAACATGCAGTTCCAGCCCCAGCGTTCAGGAGATTTTCCACTGGTCAATTACGTCTTTTGATGTCTTGTGCTAGTGAAGTGCGATCGGAAATCTTTGCCTCTGTCTCCATAAGAAATATTAGATCATGGATCTCTTAATCTTTCTGCAGATATGCGGAAGGTAAGGTACTTTCCAGTCAATTGAGTTCCAGCTTGGCCAAGACTGAGGAGGATTCTAAACTCAAAGGGAGCAAAAGAAGAGGGCATGTCTTTTTTATGGTCTCTACTGATCGAGGTGCAGTACGACTTCAGGTTTAAACTCAATCTTCACTTGCACGAAGAACACCCTCAGCCATCTGCATTCAGGTATAAATGTAAAATGCCTGCCAAGGACAGCACTTTATGAGGGCTAAATAACAGAACAGCATCTTTGAAACAAATTCTGTAAAGTTCTGTAAATTATCTATCTCAAGCTTTACATTGATCATTTGGATGTATGATATGTTGATGATGTACATATACAGTATATGTGAATGACAACCATTTGGATGTGTGATATGTTGACAGATCAGCAACACTGCTATGGGTTTATGGGAGCTGAAGACAAATATCAATTCAATTTATCAACACATGGAGAGTTACTTACACAGAACCTTTTTCTACTGACCTTTTGACCTTTGACAATCTAAGAACATTTACAAACCCACTTCACTTCATTTAACCTTAACACACCATGTGATTAATACTCCCTAACACGTTTTTTGTGTTGGGATTCCTTCATTCCCTATCCGGGCTCCTGGGCAACGTTCTTTGGCAGCTGGCATGACACGTACCCTTTCGCCATCCTCCCTCACTCCGCTTCACATTTCACACACACACACACACACACACACACACACTCACTCCACACCCCTAAACACTCTGCCCGCGGCATGTCGAGTTCATGAGGAGGGAGGTGATGCCAGCTGCTGCAATTTTCCCACTTTCAGACTTTTGCATCTGCGCTCGTAACCCCCCCTCCTCCTTCGTGACTTTCTACACGCATGATAGGATTCTGGTGTTCAGCAACTAGATTACCTAAAGTAGTTATTAAGGTCAAAGCTGGCGCATATGTTTCTTGGTGATTTCCCTGTTGATAAAATACCCACTGTGTATTCCACTTTAGCTACATGATTAGTTCTGGTACAAATGTGGAGCTTATATGTAGTTTTAGGCGTTACGACTGACAGCGGCACCACAGAAAATGGCAGATTGATATTAGGTAACACTGGCTCATCCGTATAAGGAGGCAAAGCAGGCAGCCCTGATTTACTCTCCTTCACTCAAGGCAGAACTTTGCCATTTCCACAGTTTTTAAGTTCGTTCAACATCCCCATCTCCTAAAAACCACCCGCTGTCACTTTGCCACTTGTAACTCCATATTCATCCGCAGACAGGCAAGAAACTCACACAGAGATTGCAACAGTGAGGGAGGGTGGTGTATGTGTGTGTGTGTCTGTGTGTGCTCGCGTGTGTGTGTGTGTGAGTGTGCACGGGTTAGAGAGTGTGAGAGAGAGAGCACACGTACATTTATCATTATGAAGTCTGGTCTTTCCCTGTGAATCACCCAGTTTGGCTTATCCTCAGTGATACCCTCAGGTCACCGCCAACCTGAACTTGTCAGATCAGCTACCCGCAATGCACTGTGGGATGCGTCAAGCTTCATTTGGTCTTAGTCCACCTTTAACTCCACGGGAGGAAAAATGGCCACATCTCTCAACACCTCTGGTATGTTGCATCGTTCTAACCAACTTCTGTCTCAAAGGCTCTTGAATGAAAACTGGGACTGTTTACATGCACTTAAGTGTCCCGAATATAATAGCAATATTAAGTATTCCGGCTTTGCATTTGTGCATGTAAACACCTTTTCTTGAATTCAGTATCCAGAATAAGTCCTTATCCCATTTTCTCAAAAATTGGGATGTGCCAAGTGAAGTACTCCAAAAGAAATCAGGATACTGTAGCATGTAAACACATTATCCTGATTTCTGACTGTTGTGGAGAAAGATTCTTGAGTGCAACGCACAAGATGGAATGTTGATAAGTGCCAAGACAAACAAGCAGCGCGCTTTTTTAGAATCCTTGGCGAGAACACTGAAAAAATGCTACAAATGGTAACCGGAATATTAGTATTTATCATGTAAACAAGGATATAAATATCCTGAATTCTCTGTATTCATATGAACACATTATTCCAAATATGATCAAAACCTAAATACTTATATAAGTGCATGTAATCATAGTTTGCGTAGTCATGTAAAGAACAGTGGACTCAGAAATTCTCCTCAGCGTGAAAGAAAAACCAGGTTGCAGCGGTCAATAGCTAAGTTCACTTAACATATTGTGTTAGCACCCACCATCCTACAGTACATGTCCTCACTTGGGCAGCTGAGGCATAGCTGCCATCTTCCTGTGCCTGTTCAGCCGAAAATAACTTGAGTACCATCATGCTCCTGTTGTTGACCTTTAGATAGCTTTCAGCCACAGCCCTGCCCACAATTATCCCCAATGGCCAGTTCATGACCAGCTTTTAGACTATTAGATGTTCGATTTAGTGTACACTGGCCTGATAATAAAGACCTGTGTCCTGGCACATAGTGGCTATACAGGGCACTTCATACAGTACGTGAGCCTTAAACGGTTGAGCTGAGCTCCACTGGAGTAGGAGATTGTCTTGGGATTACCTGAAGATCACATACAGTCATTTCTTTCCAGAGATTGAGTGCAGTGTAAGTTCACAGAAGTGTGCTCTTTTGTGTATGGTTACTTTAGGTGCTATACTGAGCATCCTAGCAGCACTGGGCTTCGGTTTATCATCATGAGCTGCAGCTGGACATTTTTTTTTCTTTCTTTCTTTCTTTCTTTATTTATCCTTTCTTCTACCTTGACCTTCTCCTTATCCTTCATCTGCTCATCCTTACAGTGAAACTGTTGGTGGGCAAAAGTTGAAAGGCGGTGCTCCCATGACAGGCTCCCGACGTCTTCAAGACCTTCTTAACTGCTCTCTTTCATCCAACCACCATCTTTTCTTTTCTTTTTTCTGTTTTTTTTTAGCCATACCTGACATTTTCCACTGACTGCCATCATTCTGCATGGCCACACGGTGCCTTGATTAAAATTGAATGAACTGGTGACAATGAGCGGTGAGACTCAGAAACTGAAGGCCATTAATTCCTGGCACCGGCAGTGTTTTTGATCTTAGTCTTATTCTCCTTACCCCTCATTCCTGCATTGTCCGAGATCACTTAATCCTTCTCTTTTTGTCCATCAAGCCCCACACTTAGTGATTAAAACATCCATCATTCTGGGTCTTTGTCTTGAAACCCTTCCCCGTTTAGAGTAAGACACAGTCTATAATTCTGGCAGAGGTTTGTCCATGTACTTAGAAATGCAACTAAATGTAACATATTAATTGGTCTGAATGGTTTTTGGTTGAGTAATCATTCCTATTGTTCATATTATCATTCTAATCCATTTACAGAGTCAGATAAGTACTTCTCTCAGTACACTTCTTTTTTTTCTGAGCGATCACACAGAACCACAGCTAGACAACAATGAGGACCAAATGCCATTGGTTAAAATCTCAAGATTAATCTTAACAGAATATCCACAACTCAAATTTCCTGTATTTTCTTCCCCTAAGAAGAGCTTCACATGCATACTTGCATAGTCTTTCCTCTTAAACCCCACAAACTCCTTAATGATTCATACGACACTTCAGGTGTCATTGCTTTTATTGCTCCAGCTCATTAAGTGCGTGACCTTCTCCTCCCTGTTTGTAAATGTAGGCAGTAAGTGCTGGGACCTAACAGTGGGGTGTGTTCAAACAAAAGAGCAAGGCGAAAGGGCACCGAGACAGGGCTGTCACTCAAGCCCTTCTGCACCCGAAGAGGCTAATCGATCTGGGAGTCCGAGCACGCCAGCTTAAGCAACAGAGGGCTCTGTATGCTGAGAATGGCAAATCAATCCAGAGCTACAGAACCACAGGGCACTGGAGACTGGGTCCTAGGGGGAGTTCAGCAGTTAGAACTGTGCTTATCTGGCTAGAAGTCCTTTAAATTATGGTTTAAACTATTGGGGGAAAAAAACGATGGCTGTTGTTGTTAGCACAATTGCATTTTGCCAATGTGATTGACATTTTGGTCACCGGGGTGCTTGGGGATTCACGCTTGATCAGCAGCAGCATCTGCTCTGCCCTGTTTCACCATGTGAACTTTTTGCTGGCCAGTTTTGTGCCTGGCCAGCACCCTGCCTTCCACAATCATCTGCTGTCATTTCTGCCAAGTTTGCATTACTGAGGAATGGGCCTGCTGGAGAAAGAAATGCCTCTCCAGATTCTTAGAAACTGTTGAGCCTTCAAGTGATCCCTTAAATAAATTAGCAAAAGACTTGCAATCTACAGGTCAGCTGTGTGTGTGTGTGTGTGTGTGTGTGTGTGTGTGTGTGTGTGTGTGTGTGTGTGTGTGTGTTCGTGTGTGTGTGTGTGTTTAAGCTATACATAAAAAAGACAACCAAATTCATACAAATACAAAACGATGGGATAAGGAGCCTGATAGGAACATTAAACAGCTGAACATATCTGTACAAATCTGTGTGTGTGTGTGTGTGTGTGTGTGTGTGTGTGTGTGTGTGTGTGTGCGTGCGAGTGCAGGTAAGTATATTCAGTTGGCTGGCCGTCTTTAACAACCCTTCACCTTTATCATAGATTTTTCTAGCATCTTACTTTATTCCCCGGGCTCCACTTACAAGCTTTGTGTTTTTGCTTGCAGCTGTGGTCTGGCTACAAGTATGCAGGTAATCATAGGGGAATAACTTATGTAAGCAAAATAAGAAGCAAAATCATGAGACTAAAAGTGTTCTAGCATTATAAATAAGTTAAAATAGAAGCAAGTAAGAGTTTTGTACATACAGTACATACAAAGCAGCCATCTCCTCAGAGGATGTCAAGACCATCCATATTCATGGAATGACATGCTCTGGTGGTATCAGTTCTTCTACTCCACATTAAACTACAGGTAATCCGTTCAATACTAGCACATTATTAATAGGCTACTCAGCACACAGTCTCCTGATTTCCATCTATTGCTAGCTTTGCATCACAGACCAAGGAGAAATGTGTGCTATAAAAGCTTCACCTTCACACCCACACAGTTTATTTTTTCTTCCACGCTGAAACTCTGTCGGTTAACATGCCTTGCGCAATAGTCATTGAAAGAAAATGCCTTTGCAGTCCAGAAAATTAATGTCACCACAGACGTCACAACGGAACCTCGCGACATTCACTAATCAAATGAGTACATGCAAGAAGTTTATCAATGGGATTGGGGAAATTACTTGCCAAAAGGCATAGGCCTACTCACCTTCTTGTACCGCCTGAAAGGGGTTGTTTGGGTCGATCAGTTTAATAGAATGGGTGATCCTCTCGCTCTGTAAAATGTCGTCGTTCAAAGCCAGGTCTGAAATGGCCAGTTGGAAAATCTCATTATCCCGAATGGCGTTGTGTTCGAATATGGCACCTGTTGAGGGCGGGAAGTTCACACAGGTACAATGTTTATTAGGTCAATTCTTTACTTTAATCTTACAACACAAACTGTTTTTGTATACTGTTTAAGTGCGTCCTTGGTTAACCATAAGCTGCTACAGAAAATACCACACTGTTGACATACAACGGTTGTTTAAGTTTAATTGATCACTACATCTGTAACTTTCTGACGTTGTTGTTTTGACAGTCTTACATTCAACACTGGCAAGGTCAATTGCTGTCCACAGCCTCAAGCTCTATCGTCTCCTAACGTTAGCAACATTGGATAATTGATTAGTCGTGGGAGGGCTTGTATTCACATCAATCCCCCTGTTTATGTTATGAAATACCAAATCAAATATCGACAGTCAAATACCAGCCAGCCATCTTCTCTCTGCTTTATTCTACAGCCTGATACAGAAGGTGGTGAAACAATGTTACTGCCTTGTGCACAGTACAAATCTAATAGCTTACAAAATTCTGTTATGATGATTAGCCTATGCTGTGATATCTAGTTATGCAACCTCAGTGAAGCCAAAGTAATAGGCTTCTTTCTGCCAATTTAACACTTTACAGATAAAGAACGGTTGTCTCACATTTTCCCTCAACGTTCTTGAAAACAGAAGTTGTAGCCTAAATTCGTACCCTTGCTTGCCATGGCCCACCATCTCATCTCTTCATGCAGGTGCGCGTGCGCGTGCATTCGTTAAAGAGTACACCTTTATTGATTTACGGTATGTGCATGCATCCAGTCACGAATTAGGCGCTTTATACTGATGCATTGATTGAGATTGATATCCCCTAGTAAAGATTTGCATTGGCCTAGGCTTCAACTAACAGGCAGAAACATCGCAAATGTCTTTTAAGCATTCAGGAATTATTTGCGTCTACTGCCGAGATTTCCATATTAACATTTTGGTATGCAAAAACAACGCATAAAAGTGCATTCATGCCTTTTAGACGTGACGGGAATAGAATAATAGAAATGTTGCAGTACGCAAGTTAATGGATAATGAGTCATTTTGACGGGCATCAACTATGTGTAGCTCCTATATTGTACAGCCTTGAATATACTTATGGTGTATGTAATGCTTACGACTATATCACAATGTATTTTTACCCTTACGTGGCGATCTATAGTGTAATGAATCGAGAAAAATTGAGGGAACAATAGTTGGCCAATTCCAACAATTTTGTCTATCGCGATAATGCTGTGATGTTGGCTGCAAGAGCCGCATCATCTAGTAAGATATGAAGCGCTCAAACTCATCCCCACAATTCCTTCATCCGTGCGGTCCCTTTCGTTGCTCTGCCTTGCTGAAAAGATCTGTATTTCAAGATGCATTGAATGTATTTTGTGAACAAGTAATGTCTAGAAGAGTGTATATGAGGCGCCTCAAGGCAAGGGTAGTTATGTTACAATCTTGAAAAGCATTCAGACCTAGAACTATACGTAGGCTATGCGTGAACAGACAAAACACCAAAAGCCTACTGCGAGCGCCATACTTATGGAGTAAATTCATATTTCCATCACGTTCTGCTGAAAGTTCAAGATTAAGGCCGGGAGGGGCAGAATTTCGGTTTAACCCTCGATAATGCATGCGGCATTTTGGATTCTATTTTCGGCTCAGACTGAACTTAGTTGATCTGACTTTAAAGTGAGCTTTTAAGGATAGGTCATTGACAGGTTATCAAATAAGTTTCTATTCATATACTTTAAGTGTAGAGTTTATAAAAACAAAATTCTATGGTGGACTTGCAGATCAAGTTACATTATTTCGCAATTTGGATCACGGACCAGCTTTAACTGTGAATCTGTGCACTGTTGCAGGCTACTACTCAAAATCCACCCGCGCCCACCCGGTGTCTTACCGATGTGGATGATGGAATCAGCCCCAGCTGAATGGCATTGCAGTATCCACAGAAAAAGGCAAATCACAATCAACTCCATGATCTTCGTCTCCCTTCTAGATAGCTCATTCACGCGCCTGAGCTTCCACGGAAATCCAAACAGGTTCAAAACAAGAATTAGGAGGCAGATTTGAAAAGAAAAAGGCAGTGCATACAGCAACCACAATCAACGGTACAGACCACGGAAAAAAAAATAGTCAGATGTATTCTCAGTAGGGAAGGACTTGCGGAGAGGAGGGAAAGGGTGGATAGAGATCTAGGGAAAGATGGGGAGAGCGTTGCGTTGTTGATCAGAGAAGGCAGGTATGAGTACGGACGCTCCTTCCGCGCTCTCCACAGCGCTCTAACAGCATCTGCGATATAGCAAACTGCAGAGGAGTGTGCCTCCCTCCCCCCTTCTCGCACTCTCTCACTCTCCCTCTCTTTCTATCTCTCTCTCTCTCTCTCTCTCTCCTTGGCATACACACACGCACACACAGTAGCATAAACACACACACACACTCTGCAACACACACACAGGGATCGGACGCTCGCAATTTCGCTCGTTTTCTTACACCACGTGATTGCAGAGACAGAGAATGGTCTAGTGAAACCGGCGAGAAAGAAGAAATGAGGCAGGCTCGGTGCAACGGAAAGACCGACGAATGGGACCCTTACAGAGGAACCGGGAAGAAGCACCAGTGTCTACAAGCCGGGAAAGTTTGATACGGAAAGGGAAACCAAAGATACTGGGGAAACTATCCAGTGGCCAATGGCTTGTTTTTACACCATAACCACGATGTTGTTTCGGTTGTCAACCTGTCTGCACACTGAAACTAACTTGCCTCGATTGCTGTGACTCGGAGGCATGAACAAGGCTTTCGGAGGAGGGTAACGTATACTAGAACAGGTTCAAGAGGAACAGGACAAATGGCTGGAGTGGATGGCAGCCCTGACAAGAAGGAAATGTGAATTGTGAAAGAATGAAGAGAAGGAGACAGTCTTGACTTCGTCCAACGACTGAAATTTATTACACAAAAGAAACAGCTAATGTTAGTTGAGAAAAATGTTTGCTTTTCAAGGGATGGACAGTATTTTCTTCTAAGTCACTCAACAGCTGTTGTGTCCAGGATACTACGCAGTGATTTACAGAGAATTTTAAGCTGAATTTGTTTTGTGCATCGTTTTAAGCTATGCACATTCGAACACTGATTAAGCACTGTTTATCGTAATACATTTTAACCATTTCAACAGGTGTATTGTGGTCACATGCTCAGCCCAAACCTGATGAATTGAAAGGATTAATTCCATTTTTTTGCCTTTAATTGTACTTCCAGGTGGAACTTCCAAGACGCCCTTCCTCTCTGGAAAACGATAATCTTTACCTTACAATTAAAGGATATTTCTTGGCAATAGCAGCAAACGGAAATATCTCTTAATTGTTGGGAGAAGGCTATCAGGTCGCGAACTTTCAGCACCACAGTGGTGGACAGCGCCATTCAGTTGGTCTCTCGCGGTATGTAATGTAAGCTTAAAGTAGTCATAATATAGGCTGTCGCTTTCACATCAGTTAAATAGCCTATTAAATTCAGTTCAATTCTGTATGTATTATATCAATGTTTTGTCACAAAGCTTTGATTTTCATATGACTTGCACAGCAAACACGTCCATAGACAAATACTGACATACACTGTACATGTTGGGCATTACAACTACCGGAACATGGTCGGGAGCAGTTCAAAACGTGGTGCAGTACGTTACTCACTGGGAGAGCATGGAAACCATGATAATTTGGAAACCATGATAAATTGGGCATGTTAGAAAAAAAAAATCCTGCTAATTCATTGCCAAACAAATGATGAATGTGGAGTTGGACCAGACGTATAATGTTTCTAATACTTTTTGCACACAAATAGTCATGATAGGCATAATCCATCTGATATTTTGGAGACACAAGAATATGTTCAGGGCAACAAAAAAAAACATGTTATGTACAGTACATGTAGATGGGTTTGTGTTGCAGGATCTCTCCTGTAAATAATTTTGTGTAGACTCTATAGGTCTCCAAGCTCATATATTTACATCGACTCTTACCTATTTAGCCTACACCAACTTGCAACTATACATAGATATATCTGTACCAGCCTATAAAGCTTTGAAAACAGGAAAATCAACAGGTGCAGTGATAGCGGTGTTCCTTACATTTCCTTACTAAGTCACAGACTTTTTCCATGACTGACATTCTTGAAACATTACTTGTATCTGTTACACATAGGTTTAAACATTCATCCATTTCAAACTTACAAAGTTAGGCTATTACTGCACAGTTGTTGTTATTTTTATGTTTCCACTGTGAGTGCATTGCGGTGAGTCCAGAGCCCAAAACAATGCATGCCCTTGAAGTAGAAGGCTAGAACGCCCCACGGTCTCTCTCTCTCTCTCTCTCTCTCTCTCTCTCTCTCTCTCTCTCTCTCCCGTGGCCCCAGTCCACATCTAACATATTTGAATCAACTAATGCGATTCTATTCCAAACTGTTGATTTTCTGACTCAAGGGATGTGTTGCTGGCTAATGCAAGAATTCAACTGCAGTGAGTGTCAAGGCCCTGGAGAACTGGGCGCCCCTGACCAACTTAAAGCAACCTTGCAGTATGGTCACATGTACAGATGCTTGTAAGAGTCATCTATTTAGCATAGCATAATGCTGTTTATATAGCATAGTATCAAGCACTTGATGTACTCACTCAAAAATGAAATATCCATCCATTTTGTTTTCAGACAGCATTGTAATTGCTGTGAGGTGAGCACATGAGAAAGGCAGGACTCACATGAATATTATATTTGAGAGCAGTTAAGGCATACAGGAAATCAAAGGCAATACGTCTCCAGCAGCCTTGTTTAAAATACGGCAGGAAATTACACTAGCTAAAGCCACTCTTCAGTCATGCCAACACGTAAAGATAGACAGATTAATTAATCTCTTCGAGGAATTCATTGGAAAATACTCTCTCTTGAGTCTGGGGAAGGTCCTATAGCTATTGACTATATTTGTACTTAGTGTGATTATTTCAAGGTGATGTCATTCTCTCTCCACCCTTTGATAACCTGATCTGATAAAAAAAAGAACAATTTGCAACATTTTCCGATAGCAATTTCTAATTGACTACCTTTCTGGCACATTCATTAGCAATGATATTAAGTCTCATGTGAAAAAAGTTGATAACTTCATAGCAGATTTGTTTTTCCTCTTGCAGCAGATGGAGCAACAGTTACTGTAAATCAATGGTATATTTAACTAAAAATATGATCCATATGTTTCTGAAAAGGAACTAAGCAACCTATGGGGTTCTTCTTTTAAAAAAAAATCTTACAGTTGCCTATAGATTTATGAAAGAGATATTTACTTTTCTGTTCACGTTTATGGAACATTTTTCAATAAACATTTCTCAAAACTATTCAGAAGATTTAGATATCTATTCATATTTAGCATCTTTCATTTATTTGAAAGGTCCAGGGAAAATTTTTATAAACCATTGGTATAACACATAATGACATGAAAACAAAATCCTTCTATTTCAATCCACTACAGTATCGCTGCTCTTAAACGACAAGTTGATGCAACTACCCAGTCAGCAGGTCCGTCAGATCATTCTTCATCCTTCCAATGGAAAATATTTGTGTTTGTCACCTGTAGCTCATAGACCAGATAAGTGCTACTGATAGCCACAACACTGACCGAATAATAACCAGTTTCGTTTTGACATGCCCCCATTCTGTTAGCGCTAGCTGCCGTTTCGCCATCTCAGTCTACATTGCACAAAATTCAGTCATTGTAGTGGCTATCAATAGCACTTAACCCTGTAAAATACCAGGGCTACATGTTGATTCACACTGGCTAATTCCTTTAAGGAGAGATTTTGTCACATTAAGCAACTGGAGTGAGGTGCCCTGGCTGAGATAGCAAATATATACTGTCAGGACGGCTTCAACTAGCCTGGCCATTGCCCTCCTACATAATTGAACTCGCTTCACATCTCTCTTCAGTACTCCGTCTGGGATTCCAGCCATTGGGCTTGATTACACATGACGCAGCTCATCTGGGCCAACTAGTGAACTTTGAGAATGCAGTGCGGGAATAAGACAGGCTATCAGTAAAGGGCTGATCCAATCTTTTTACCTGAAGTATCTCCAGCAAGCAATCATTTCTTAATAACCGGTTATGCCCAGACCCTTCTACGGAGCAAAGCGTAGACCGAGGGGCGGATTATGACCAGGCTAGGCTTCCACTGACCTGGAGAACAAACTGAATCTATTGGTGATGTGAGGAACTGATACTCACTCTCTAACTGCACATTCACACAGCAAGCAATAAATGGCCAACAGTTGCTGAAGACAAAGAGTCCCAAGAAACATTGCTTGACACAGCAACAAAACTGGTATGTGGGCAGGTGGGCCATTACGTTAGGCACTCGAGCGCTCAATCCTGCTTCTCTAAACAAGCTATACCGGAATATCAATATTCTGATTGGTAGTAGCCGAACCGTGTCATAGCTCATTACATACAGTTAACCGAAGTTAAGATTGTGGGTATTTAACCAGCATTCCATTCTCTTTTTTATTATCTAGTCGCAGTTCAGTGCAAGTGTTGGGTTTCCCTATATTCAACAACTTTATACACCCTTGTAGGGAGGGCCAGATGTCCAGTAAGAACTGAAGGAAGCTTTTGTGTGAGTTCAAGTCATTTTGAGTTAGCAGATACACTACCTGTAGTGAGAAGGCAATGCATCATGTGCTTACTATTGTTATAAAATACCTCTAGATGCTGTTCGCCGTTGGCTGGTGGTATCCACACAACATCTGAAACAACAGAAAGATGATGTACTATTACGGTTTCATGTGAAAGAAAGAAAGAAAAAGAGAAAAAAAGAGTTAGACAGATTTTTGAAAAAGAAAAGTCCCTTGGGCTTTTTCTGCATTCAGACAACTGTTCTCTTTTGGGCCTTGAGAAAAAATCAGCAGAGCATCAGAGTGCACCTTATTATGCAATAAGGACCCATCTGCCGAATGAAAAGAGACAACAGGGTTAGTTTACTTTAACTTTCCCTTTCTGAAACATACTCCAAGGTAATGGAAAGAAAAAATGGTTGTGGCTTGGCTTGTCATTCACATGAACATACTGGATAGGGTTTAAAAGCTGACAGTATATAGTACTTGTCATAACTCTCCATCCAAACCACCAGCTGCAGATGGACAACTTTGATAGAAGCATGTAAATAAGTGCCCCCCCCCTCTTCACACCCACACATACACACACATCAACATTGCAGGGAGCATGAAGAAGCTCTCACACTCGCGCGCAAGTTCACGTTAAGGACCACGCGGCATATGGGTGCAGTGGTGTGTGCCGATGCTATTTACGTAGTCAACATCCAATGAGGCTTTCTGATGAATTGCTGTCTATGGTCCATTACCTTCAGCTCTCCTCTGAGTAGAGGTTAATATGGAATAAACTACCCTGACAAACCCACTCGATGCAGTAATGCATGCATTTTCACTCAGAAGCATTCAAACATATATTGAGCTTCCCATTTTACGTGTCGGATATACTGATGTGCCTGAAATCCACGTCTTCATTGTCAAATAACGTTATGATAATGATGCTTTTTACTAGGGTTCGATTTTATCTTCATTTTGACAATGACATCTTCTTCAGAGGGTTATTTGCTAGACATGTACTGGGTACCTTTGTAGGATTCTTTTTCAAAGTGTTGAGTTCAATCAATGAATTAATGTCCATCAGGGCCGTCGCAACAAGGCAGGCAAACCAGGCAAGTGCCTGGGGCCCCAGGCTGAAAGGGGCCCCCAATATTGACTGTTTAATCATTTTAGTAGTTATAAGTTGGTGGTGTTTTTCAACAAAAAATGACTTTAAACTGGAGTTGGACATCTGTACAATACAAATAATTATATTGATGATGTTTGAAAATTATAACAATGTGGTTCATGTAAGTATTTACTAGGAGTGAAGGGCCCCTATGTCCTGTTTGCTTGGGGCCCCCAAGTACCTTGAAATGGCCCTGATGTCCATTAAAGGCTCTAGAGTACTAAAAGTAATGTATGTTAAATCCAACAAATGCAAGTTAGAAAAAAATACCAATGTAATTGCATGTTCAGAGACATAGAATGGAAAACAATTTTTGTCTTGGCTTTGATGAATTAGTAAAGTTTTCACATGACCAAAGAGCTATCATTAATGTGAAGCATAGTTGTACCCTCTACATAGGAAGATAGAAATAGCCACTCTAACATGGGTGAATTAGAAAAAAGCCAGTATGTAATGTAAATTGCATTATACAACTGCACTCACATACACCTTTTATTGTTTCCAGGGTACTTCAGAAAGCACTACATTTCATACCAGCACCCTCAGCTGAACACATCCAAATTTACCTCCTGACATTCACCTCAGCCACACTATTCTGTTCTGTGTCCATAATTAATGAAATACAACATATGCACTTAATTAATTGAAAAGCAAAATGCTTTTCTGCAATTCATTATGCAAGTCATTACAAAACCCACTTGGGGTGAGTAGGTTGTAAATGCATTTACATGAGACCTTTATAGGATTGCTTTGCCCTGACTTAAGCACGCTGAAAGACAAGCCAGTGTTATGTGGGCAACCCCCCATATCACATCCCTTCCACACACATTCTTTGGCTAGTTGGATACTCATTTGCAAAGGCTTGTGTTCAGACTTTGTGAAATAGGCATGTTCAATCACACCTCAGGACAAGGATGTTTGCTTTCAGAGCACATTGGTCCGAGTAATGAGTGCAATAGGCTGAAGTCACAGGTTTTTTTTTTTACCCCTAGCCCTGGCTCATTTCTGATTCGGTTTGCAAGTTATCATGAGGGAAACATATGCTGCATGTTGTCTCAAAACAAAAGATAATTGTTCTGGTTTAATCGAATGCCGTTTACCATGAATTCTATTTACGCAGAGAACTATGGGTTTACTTAGTGCTTAAAACCACAGTGCTTGTTTCCCAATTATAAAATTCTTCTGTCACTGACACAGACAGAGAGCAAGAGAGAGAAATGCAATTTATTCATATTGCTTTCACAGAGTTTACCATATGGCTGTGCCCTGAAGGATATTTTTGCCAATTGTGCATACACTGGTTCTGCTACATTTTACAATGTCAACTGCAAAACAGGGGGGAGGGCAACAAAAAAAAGCACATCTAGATTAAACACATACAGTACAAGCAGGCTGGCTCATCCATGCACACACATGTGTGGACACACAAACACATACACACACACACACACACACACACACACATTTGGACACACACACACATTTGGACACACACACACAGACACACACACAAGCAGATCGAATATTTGTCCTTCTCTCTAATTGGGCATATGGTGGGCTTGACGTGTTATTAAAAGTCCATCTATAACACATTACATACTGAGGCGGATGCTCTGCCTCACCCGTGCTGCTGCTGCTGCTGTAGCTACTGCTGCTGCTGCTGCTGTAGCGGAGAAGCTCAACTCATCAACGGAAGCCATCTGACAGTGCAGGCACGTTCCAGGCACCATTCATATTGCATTCTGTTTCTTCTCTCCACCGGAGAGAGGTGAGCGTAAACACCAGCCGAACTTACAAGCTTGTAGTTCATAACGAGAGAGAGAGGGAGGGAGAGAGAGAGAGAGAGATGCTTCATAAAAACACCAGTTGATCTACCACCCCTACTTTTTCTCACTCTCTTCATCCTTCTCTTGAAATCTCTCCCTCCATCTCTCTCTCTCTCTCTCTCTCTCTCTCTCTCTCTCTCTCTCTCTCTCTCTCTCTCCCTGACAACGAGTGGAGGTGCTCTGTGTAAGGCACACTTCTCCCAAGCACCAATTCCTCTTTAACCCCTCTCAACCACTCACGTTCATGATAACTCTCATCCCCCACCTTTTTAAGAGGACGGCATGGCACTGGTGCTCTTGAGAACGACACTATAGCCGCCATTTCTTGGAGCTCTGCCCAGCCATGTTGGGGGCTCATAACCCTTCTCAGCTGCTCTACCATCATGTCTCCTGTGCATCATGTGAAGATGAATGTTACTCGTCACATCATAAAACTATCATAAAGCATCAGATGTTACAGTGTTCAAGGCACTGCATAATTTAAAGGCACACACACTCACACACACACACAGACACACACACACAGGGTCCCTGCAGATATATTAGAGGCTTCAATTAGAGTAATTATCCTTTAAAATTTGGCTGAATGACGAAGGATCAGTCTCACATCTAAATGAGTGAAAATGGCGGTAATAGGCCTACTGAGGCTATACAAGATTAATTAATGGAATGATGATATCGTGTAATGTGACAGACACATGACTCCCTTCAATCCAGATGAATCAAACTGCATGGTTTGGCCCAGTGTTTTCCATTAGAGGAACTGCTCAATATGATGATCATTTGGAAGGATAACTCCAATAATAATTGCAGGTATATGCCAAATGATCTTAGCTGAAGTTGAAATTGGATTCAGGGACCCTTCATTTACTTGTGACTTTCAAGAGGCATAAATACATCTTTAACTGATTCATCAAACTACTACCGAATGTTTTTATTATTATTATTATTATTATTGTTATTAATATTATTATTATACTGTAGCTACAGTAATAGGCCTACATCTGCCTCACTTTAATCAAAGGATTTAAATGCAGTCATTTACTCAGTTCCGACGGCTCTAGACCTCCATGTTGTTTAACCCTGACACAGGCATTGCTGTTATTAGCCTGCCATGCGCCAGTTGAGGGCTGGTTCCTTGGTTACTGTTCATTTGTAAATCAGATTTAATAGGAAGGATCTAATAGACCTGCAATGTAAATTGAAATGCACTAACAGGTTGGTTTTGCACTTGGTTTTATTTAGTAGAGTAGATGTCTCCTTTATAATATGATAAATGCAGTGACATGTAGCTTGTCATAATTCATCTTGGCAGGCATTCTTTGCTTATAAGTAGCAATACCTGCAGTATACAGTAACTAACGGTTTCATTCTCACGCATAAAATTAGAAAGATGTATCTAGCATTTGAATCAATGCTGTAACTCCATGACTGTCCTTAATTTGCTTTGCTAAGAATAGCACTTACTGTATGTGTTCCACCCTCCCCTATAGCAAGAAACAGGCGTGCTGAGTTCTCTCCACAACTTTGCTCAAACCTAATCTTCTGAAAGAACCACTCTTTTCAGAGGCCTCTAGCAGGTTATTGATTTGTTCACAGAAGCATTGCAATGGAAACCCAATCATTTGGGACGAGTAGGGTAAAACTCTTTCTTACAAACATGATGGTATCACATGATGAGTTTTGAATTAGTTATGGAGGTTGACGTTTATATCAGTGTTATAGAAACATTGTTCAAAAATAACTTTCTGGGAAACTGCAGTTAAACAAGCAGGTTAAAAAAAGGGCCTACAAAGGATTGGGGAAATTGTAGCGCAGGAAGAAGAATATCAGGAAATGGATTTTTTCTCTCTCTCTCTCTCTCTCTCTCTCTAACACTCACAAGATGCTTCCTCTCATTTTTTTGTGTCAGGTATTTCAGATGAGGTGCAGTTGAGCAAAAACAAATCTATGGAAATTTCCCCCAGCAGCACTATCCATCTACTCGTGTGTTCTGGAAGGATAGGATGGAGCCTGTGTGTTCTGAAGATACTGGTGTGCTCTGGGGGTAGTATATACATGGGCTTGAGTCTCAGCCTGCAGTCAGGGATTCCCCAGAGGCACAAACCTTCAGAGTCAGTCCCCTACTTGCCTCACTTCACTGAATGCCAAATTAGCCACAACACCAGACCTCACCACTCTCTCAGTCCATCTCTCAGTCCATATCTCTCTCTCTCTCTCTCTCTCTCTCTCTCTCTCTCTCTCTCTCTCTCTCTCTCTCTCTCTCTCTCTCACACACACCTTTTGTAGAGTCACTCCCACATGTAAATCCCCATGTCCTCCTCTCCCACATCCACCCACCCCCATAACAACTGTTCTTAGTAAGGTGATCATTGCACCTGGTTTACAACAATCACAACCAATAGGAGCGAGAAAAAAAAATGTGTTAGAATATTAGGTCAAGTAAATAAAGTTCCACGACAGAATCCTCACATACGTCTTATTTTAACACCCCTCACCACCCGTGGTGACAGATGTTATATTTATCAAGCCTGGCAGTGCTATTTTATGAGGCTGTTGGGGGGTTTATGGTTGTTATTGATTTAGAGGCATTAAAAGCAATGTATAATATTGCATGCATCATATCAATGAGCACAAACATTAAAGATGATGGGGAAGGGGTTCTCAAAATCCTAATGAGAGTCCGGCTGAGGTCATAGTATTTATTTATTATAGTAAATATGAGAGATGCAGCCAGTGAAGTGAAAGGGAGGTCATTATGCTTTATGAAATACTTCCATCTGCATCACTTTAGACCAGAGAATAAAGCACTGACTCTATCAGCAACAGAGACCTTTCATGCCATTCAGAGAAAAATACAAAAGGTTAAGTAATATATAATTAGGGTAAAAAAGGACATAATTGTCTCATATATATATAATTAAGCAGAGCGTGCATTTGTATAGCTAATTTAATTCAAACAGACAATTTATGTAATTAAATCATTTTGTTTTTAATGTTGAAGTACAAACCTTCCTGATGTGTAGAAAAAGAATAAAGGGTCTTCCCCTTCCTTTAGCGACCATTGATTTAAGTATAACACAAGTAGTTATGGAACCGAGCAACTGGATCAAGGCAATAAACAGCACAGGCTTTTATGCACGAAAACATTTCATAATTCAAGCCAATGACAGGATCACTCCTCGGGCATGTCATTTTCTAAAATCTGTCACGACTCTCTGAGTGAGCCTTCATCATCTACTACAGGTACATAATTCAGTTTGGTCAACAGTGGACATCACGATTGTGTTCCCCATTACAATTCAATCTATTCCTTTTGCTCCGTGCCAACACCTCCCCGTTCACCTCATCAATGTCATTATGGATTAACTCCAACACCGACACTAGAGTTATTAACTCTTCAGGGCCTGACCTACCTGCAACGAGAGGGCTGACATCTAGCGATAAAAGTCCTCCGGACCCAGGGATGGCCCAAGCCTTTATGGGGCCCTAAGCAGAATTTCATTTGATTCAATTAATTGTCTGTTTGTCTGTCTGGTTTTTCTGTTTGTTTGTTTGTCTATCTGTTTGTCTGTCTGTTTGTTTGTCAGCAGGATAACTCGAAAAGTACTGCACGGAATTGGATGAAATATTCCGGCAATGTATATATTGGGACAAGCAAGAGCTGATTAAATTTTGGTGGCGCTCGGTGACCCAGAACATGATCTGGAATTTATATTGTGTCTGTGACCACATTGCCTTGGCGGAGGTCTGCACTCTCTGAGCGCGTTTCTAGTTTTTAAATAAATTGATATAAACTTAATATTGGTAGCCTTTTTTGTATTCTCAGTATCTCAGTACTCTTGGGGGGGCCCTGGAGTAATGGGGGCCCTAAGCGGCTGTGTAGTTTGAGTATGCCTTGGGCCGGCCCTGTCCGCATCACTTGGATCGACTCACAGAAAGGTCATATGGGCTATGCATGTGTATGGGCTCTCAGTACTAACTAAATGAGCCAGAAACACTGACTTGGGAACAGGCTAATGATAAACAGTAAACTGCTGGGTTCACTGGGTTAATGAGTGTGTTTGCGTCCAACTATTCAGTCTCTAATCATACTATCAGCATGATAACTAGATAGTGAAAGTCTGACGCTAATTAGCCATTGTTTTTTTTTACTTTTATTTATAGATGCTTTGCCACCTACTTCTACCTCAGTTTGCCTTTGACACTTTGACTTTGC
>JAODXP020000006.1:28328323-28330823 GCA_027497455.2 Sardinella longiceps
CATCATTGGCCCAGGAGTGGGAATAAAGCGAGGGCGATGATACCTGCTCTTTGTCTTGTATTTGTACAAGTATAATGTAATAGTTTTTTCACCCTCCATTTCCCAATGTGCAAAACGAGCAAGTGGTATATTTTATTATAGCAGCATGCAAATAGCCTACATGATGCATTTTATCCCTCAGCAACTCTGTGGATATAATTGTGCATGATGCATCTGTTTCCCGGTCCCTCTACGGATATGGATGTCTAAATAAATAGTTAGGGATAATGGCTGCCATGTCCATTGTCCAGGTCCAAGTAATGGATGAGGTTGGGGGGAAGAACAGCACAACGTTGAAAGTAGAGTGTTGTTTGCCTCCATCATTCCCTTATTGCAACTCAAAGGTCTTTATCCTGCTCATCACCTGCTTGCAACGCATGCATGTAGACAATAAGCAAGGATTTCAAAATATATAAGAAACATGGGGTTTGATTTTAAAAGAAGCTAACCTGTTTGGTTGCTGTAGCCTACTATAGTCTTTGGTTAATGGCCACGGTGAGGTTTATGGCTGTTGTTGTTGTAGTTAGCATTCCAAAAAACATAAATACAAAACAGTAATTAAAGTTTTTTTTTTTTTTTAATTGTTGTCCCATCATCTGTGAATAATGGATATTTTGTCAATCAGTCAAAAAACAGTATTTCATTTCTCCAGGTGATAAACAGAATTAAATTCATATTCATGTTAGAGTCCACTCACATATGATCCTCACCTTTTCACTGAGTGTCTCATGCATTGAGCTGTTCCCCTCCAGTCATTTGTGACTAACTCCCTTGTAGGTCAAAAAGTCCCCAATCTAAATGGCCTCACGCCAATCCTAATGCATATAAATGTGTGAATTTATGACTTTATGTATTTGAAAATGTGTCTGAGAATTTGTCTCCCAGAAACTCCAATTAGTGTTAGCAATAGGAATCCTATAAATGATTCTAGAAACAATTCACTGATGATAGGAAAGGTTGTGCTGTTGTCTCCCACCAAGGGTAAATATATGACATGCCTGTCAACTTGGGGGGGCGTGTGTGTGTGTGTGTGTGTGTGTGTGTGTGTGTGTGTGTGTGTGTGTGTGTGTGTGTGTGTGTGTGTGTGTGTGTGTGTGTGCTCCATGTGGCCGAGTACTGTCAGTAAGCATACAGTAGGTATGACAGACTTTTGTGCAACATAGACCAAACAGTGAAACATCTGCTGGATATGGTCTGATTGACTCTGGATTTTCCTTTAACTCTTATACTTTAACTTTGTGATGATGCACATTAAATATGCACAGGGTTTCAGACACACAGCTGTCAAATAACCCAATATCCCAAATGCTCCAGACATGTTCCTCACCATCAGCATTTTAGTAATGCTACCCAAAGCATATTTATGATTAGCCTCAACGCCAGACTACTGTCATTTAGTCCCCTTCACTGAATATGAGTCCAGATGTTTTATACACCACTGCACTCCCATAACCCCCCCATACACACACCCCGCCACACACACACACACACACACACACACACACACACACACACACACACACACACACACACTCACACACACCCTTCTCAAGACTCCACACTTGATCATGCATTATGCATTTAATTAGCCAGACAAATCAGAGACAGAGGCAGAGAATAAACTACTTACAAAACACAAAGCCATTCAATCTCACTCATGAGGGGGTTTAAAAAAAAAAGGAAAGGGAAAGGGAAAAAAGTCACGTGTGTGTGCGTGTGTGTATGCGTGTGTGTGTGTGTGGGCGGTGCACATGGCTTGAGATATGGTGTCAATACGGCCTTTATGAGTGTTGACTGGCAGCGTAACTGTCAGGGTTCACCAGGCACAGGGCTGCCACGTGAACAGATTCCAATTTGTCTCACTTAACTCTTGCTTTCAAATGACACCCTTAGATGCCGTAATTGGGATGCACATCTTAACTGTAATTAATGGGCTATTGTCGCACACTTAATTGGCTTCCTGCCATAATCTTATCTGATGAAATAAAAATGAATGCAGGGCCACTACTCATGAGATTCAGAACATGGGATGAATTGTTTATGTCGAGAAATGGGGATGGGTGTGTGAGCATAGTCAGAAAATAAAGGTATGGTTTTACTGTGTTGTAATTACCTCGGCCAAGGAGGTTATGTTTTCGGTCGCGTTGGTTTGTCTGTCTGTTTGTCTGTCTGTTTGTCAGCAGGATAACTCGTAAAGTACTGCACGGATTTGGATGAAATTTTCGGACAATGTGTATATTGGGACAAGCAAGAACTGATTCGATTTCGGTGGCGATCGGTGATCCACAACATGATCTTGAACTTATATTGTGTCTGTCACATTGCCTTGGCGGAGGTCTGCGCTCTCTGAGCGCTTTTCTAGTTTATGTTGTTACAGTAAATCAAGATCAACACTAGACAAGAATGCATGTGCATGTACACACACACACACACACACACACACACACACACACACACACAC
>JAODXP020000006.1:28353323-28363323 GCA_027497455.2 Sardinella longiceps
AGAGGTTCATGCAAGGCTATTTACAGAAATGTCCTAATAGGCAAAGAAAAGGCAGCCGAGAAATTGTAGGGAGGAAGAGAGGAAGAGAAGGAGGGAGGGGAGGGAAAGAGGGATGGACAGACCATCAGGTCTGAATGCATAGCCTTGCTGCTCATGAATGTTTGATCGGCTATGGTGCGCTGATTTACAAAAGCGCCTGGAGGATCTGAGGCAGACGGCTGCACGGAGTATTGGCCAAACACCCTTCCCCTCTTCGACCGACACCTTCACCACCACCATCTCCACTCCACCTATTCAGGGACTCGATTTCTGCATTATTCACACACACACACACACACACACACACACACACACACACACACACACACACACACACACACACACACACACCAATACATGCAGGATGATTTCTGAAAATCATTTCTTTTAGTTCTTCCATTGTCAGACAATTCTCTTTTCTGCTAAAATATTGTTCTTCTTGCCTCAAGCAGAATGATCAGGGACGCTGCTCTTTTGGCAATTTGAAAAGGGTTTAAGGGTTTAAGGGTTTTTGGGGGTTTTTTAATGAAAAAATGGAATACATGTTACTCTTATAAGAGTCCTTGTTTCTCCCACTCAGTAATCTGGTGGTGTAGCCAGGTGGGAAAGACTGAATGACCAAGAGAAAGCATCAGAGAGTCGAACACAACATAGAAGAAAGAGAGAGAAAGAGCGAGAGAGAGAGAGAGAGAGAAAGAAAGAGGGAGAGAGAGAAGGAGAGAAAGAGGGAGGGAGAGAGAGGAAGAGAAAGAGAGAGAAAAAAACAACAATCAACAGATGCATATAGGAGCTGGGGGGGAGGGGTTGCTGTGGAGATTTCCGACAGCACATCTGCATCACTGTAGCAACTAGTGTGATTGGCAGGCAAAGTGTGATGCTGGGGGTTGGGAAGGTGTGTGTATGTGTGTGTGTGTGTGTGTGTGTGTGTGTGTGTGTGTGTGTGTGTGTGTGTGTGTGTGTGTGTGTGTGTGTGTGTGTGTGTGTGAGCAGGCATGGACGTGAACATGCATACCTAATGAAGGTTGTGTGCGTGTGTGTGTGTGTGTGTGTTTTAGCAGGGACTGTTCCTTTCCCTCACCCAACCTATGATTCTCCTTAATTAGCTTCCTGGAATATCTCAATTCAAGCAGCTCACCGCAGATGGTAATAGTTTCTGATTAATAGATCGATAGAATATGTGCCTTGTTGCGAAATCAATGACGAGAGCGAGACCAGCATTAATATTCAAACCCGCTTTTAAAAGGACACATATGACGTCAAATATGTTTATCCTTTAAACTCACTGCATTTCAAACAGGTGACAAGATAACATTCTCTCCCCCATCACATAGATATACTACAGCATACTGCTCCAAAGCAAACACACACACTCACACACACGCACACAAATACACACATAAACATGCACACACACACGCATGCATACGCATGCATACACACACACACACACACACACACACACACACACACACACACACACACACACACACACACACACACACTGCTGGAAGCTCTCAATCATCAAATTGACACAAGAACTACATTTGCTTGCTTGGGCTATCTGAGATGACTATGCACTATCTGCATTGTGCATGCATTAAATTACTTTGGGGTCAATATTTTACATTAGACTGACATGACACACATATACACACACTATAGCTGGCAGCAGCATAAAATGCATACAGTTTTTTTAGAACACATAGACTTCAGCAAACAGTATATTTTTACACTAGACCATTTTGTGGAAATTAGGCTACATTAGCAAGAACTACTGTGCAGTTTTATTTTTTTCATTGAGCAAACAAGGGTAGAAGATGTAACTCAGTGAAGTAAAGTTAAGGACATTTTAAATTCTTTGAAAAAGGCCAATATGTATACTGTAACAACCTGTGGCCATATGATGCAAGGAGATGCAGTTGAGTTAAATCAGCTGTTGCCTCAAGACCCTGACCTTGTGTTTGTGGAGGAAGCTATCAAATGTCTGCATGACATTTGCTTCATTCCCTGTGCTGTGATATTTCCACTTCTTCTGTTTGTCTCAATATCCAATATCTGAAGCTGTCAAACCCACAAAAAGGACAAGACCCCCTCCCGCCACACACACACACACACACACACACACACACACACACACACACACACACACACACACACACACACACACACACACACACAAAAACAGCTTAAGCATTGTTTCATTTCAAGAGACTGACTGACACACACACACATACACACACAGCTTAAGCATTGTTTCATTTCAGGAAACTGACTGACAAACACACATGCACATACGCACACGCACATACGCACACGCACACACACACACACACACACACACACACACACACACACACACACACACACACACACACTTATCTGAAGCATCTGAAACTGCAGGCTGCTGCTGCTGCCCAGGAGGACTAGCCTACTGAGAGCAAGGCAACACCACAACCCACTACACCTGTCAGGATTCTCACCCCTGCTGAGGCGTCACGGCTAATAACTAAATAATCATCTCTCTGCCCACGCCAGGCTTCAGTCATCTACAGTGGATGAGAACCACTGGTTGTGCAGTTTACGCTGCTACATGGCAGGTAGATAGGTTGGTGGTACAGTAGGTTCTACTGAGGCATCCATTCCATATCATGACACAAAAGCAAGGCATACACACACACATCCACTTAGAGAAACTATAAAAAGGAAATAATGACACAGTTGTCATTGAAGTGTGAAATGGTGTGGAAATGTGCAGGATAGCCTATAGTTGCCTGGCAAGTTTTTTTTTTTTTTCATTGAACTTGTAAGAACCTTAGCTATTAAGAGACTGTCCAATTGAGGCCAACTAGATAGGAGAGATTGAAGCTTGTGTGTGTGTGTGTGTGTGTGTGTGTGTGTGTGTGTGTGCGTGCGTGTGTGTGTGTGTGTGTTTGTCGGTCAGTTTCCTGAAATGAAACAATGGTTGTTGTACAGACTGTACAGACTTCAAGCACACAAGACTTGTACTTCCCCCTCTTACAAATTTGTAAAACATCTGCAGTTTAGGAGTTTGCTGCAGATATTGAAAGACCTCAGTCTCCTTTTTGTGAGGTAGCCTAGACTTCATTCCAGGTTGTCTGCTAGATGTATGTCTACATAAAATCCTGCAGTTGACGACTCATCTCTGAATGTATGTATGGCCCAAGTTCTTATAGGGGATCACAATATTGCTCTCCATCAAAGCAAGCTTTTTCTCCAATGTGTTCAATCCTCGTATAGCTGTGCTGTAACTGTAGGCCTACCACAGTTTGAGTGCCTCACATTTTTAACATCTTCACCATGTTGATCAGTTGATTACCCAGAAAGGCTAAAATGCAATGTGGATGTTCAGTAAGTCTCCCAACTAATCTACCAATTTGAAGTTGCATTGATTGCAGCCTGCAAATCCAAGCAGGTCTTTGGAAATTCTCCCTTGAAAGAGAGTATATGGACCCAACGATTTTGTCAATAAGACAGTTTAACTACTGGTCTTAGTTCTAAACGGCACAGGTCGATGACCAATCCTGAATGCCTGCATTTTCAAGTTTGAGGGGTGGATTCTGATCTGGCTGGGGATACTTGTATTCAATCTCTTTCACACTAGTAACCTATAAATTGAGAGATGATGTTCCAGACAAATACTAGGAAAGCCAAAATACAATTCCGACCAGAAGGACAATAACAATGCAATAACTTGCCACTAGTGATGCCTAGATGAAGCTTTCTTAAAGCCTTGCAGCCTTTCACGAAATGGTTTACAAAATGGTTAATTTCTTGAGGTCTCATACATGCTTCAAATGTTCTCTAAGGCCATCTAGTGGTGAGTAAATAAACGCTTGACAGGAAAAATGTCTTATTTGTATGAAAGGATGACTTCTCTGCTCAAACATGTGCTGGTTTGCTTGATAAATGAAAGGCCTTTAATGGCAAAAGTGAAAGTAGGCTGTGAAATACAGAGGGTGGCTTCAGACTGCAGTGAAGTTTCACGTTGAATATTCAACAGCTATTTGGATATTCGCTACATGGAGCTGTATATTCTCTCTCACTGTCACAGTGTCATACAGACAACACCCAAAGCTCAAGGGACATCCATAAATAACTTTCCATACACTATTATTTTTCAATAGCTCTCTGCTTTTTGTCTTGTGGGGCCCAAATCGATGCCAACACTGGTTAGATGGGGCCTACTCAGATACTTTGTCAAATTATATTAACTAATTGAAATATCATCAAACAAATAAAGTAAATCAATAGCTTAACCTACACATCAGTTGGCATTGGGAACTCAATTCAATAGAAAATGTTTTAGCTACATGGGACTACATACTAAGACAATACATAATCTATGGAGACTTTATGCCCCTTTAAATATATGCCAATATTAGATAGGGCATCATTGAATGGGGGAAGGTCTATTTTTTCAATAGCTTCCACAACAGGTGGCTTCTGATCAACTCAGAATGTTTGACAGCATGTGACTACTTAAGACACACCACATAATCTTGTATTACTGTTGGAGATACCATTGGTTTCAATGAGAAAAAGGTTTATTTTCTTCCACATCAAATAACTGGGAAAAAAAAAAAACTGTGGTGTGTCTTCACAAGCAGTGAAACATTCTGAGTTGATTTGAGGTCCTCTTTCCATTTCAACATACGCATACACTTCAAACTCTCGGTCAAGTCGGCCAGTAGGCTACTTGCCACCTTCAAGGATAGGCCTCCATCTCTACCACCTCTCCAACCTCAGCATATGAATGAAGTTCACAGACACATAAACTTCAAAACTAGCACAACATCTGACACTAGAAAAGGTTCTTCACTGAATTGAAGGCTTTTCAACTCTTTTCCTCAATTCCACCACCAACAACACATGTGTGCCTCAGAGTGATGCAATACTGGACTAAATTCAACATGTTGCTTCCTGGGTTCAAGTTAAAGTTAAATGCAATATTCTATTTGTTATTTATGTATTTATACATTATGCATTATGTTTTTTTTCCTTTTCTTTTCTATATTGGACAAAGCAGTGTGTGTGTGTGTGTGTGTGTGTGTGTGTGTGTGTGTGTGTGTGTGTGCGCTTTAGATTTCCTGCATGTCTGTATGCTCACATTGAATGAACTGTATGTGATGCTTGTGTAGAAGTCCAGCATACTGAATGTGTGAACATAGTTGCTTTTTTTCCCCAGGGTGTACACACCAAATCTGCTTTCATTGTGCAGAGACATAATTTTGATCAAGACAGAAAAAAAATCAAAGAAACAGGGGAAAAAAAGGTACTGAAAGTAGCAATTTTTATTTGAATTAAAATTATTTACATGTAACCAAAGACAGTTATTTTCTTTTCATGGTGAAACTGGTACAAACTGTGGATTCTTATATATAGTTATTTATATATGTCCCGCTGCTGCTGCTTTTTATGTCTTTTTTTTAACCCTTTTACTTCAAATAACTCAACTGAGAGGCAAAAACAGTATAAAACAAAAATATCAGATTCAGAGGAAAAAAGTAGTCTAGCTTTCTAACATCCAACAGCCACTATGTACAGAGATATTTACATTTACATTATCTTTTTAAACACACTTGTATTTCAGGCTTGAAAAAAATGGAACCTCTAGTTAAAACATTACTCGATGCTCATATCTGCATAAAAATCAGAGGGCCCTGTAACAAATATAATAAAACATTATTTTGACAGAATATGGCTCTGTTATCAACCTGCTAGCTTACGGAAAGAGTTCTATACCCAGTGTTTTTTTTTTTAGTCACAAACTTCCTGAAACACCTGCTTTAAAAAAACAGTGCAGGGGAAGCATTCCAAGTCTGGCTTTAAGTGCCAGTCAAAGACAATCTAGGAACATTAAGGGCCGATTCATAATCAACGCAAGGAACGCAATGTTCACAAGCTACGTGTGCATGTGAGCAAGCGCAGACTGCTTCATTGACTCCCATGTTATCACATGCGTCCTTGCGTTGCGTCAGGAAAGTTCACACAACACACTTTGCGACACAAGCTACACATCATGGCATCCTTGTGGGCGGATTCCTTGCAGTGACTATGAATCGGCCCTTAGAAGACATCTGATATATGACCCCTAAATGTGCCAGAAACAGTATTACCATCCAATATCCAATCAATCAATCAATCAATCAACCAACCAATCAATCAATCAGTCAATCAATCGATCTATCTCTCTGTTGAGTTTAATAACGGCAACGAGAGGGGGGGAATTAAACTCATGGTCACTCCTGAAAGCATTTGGACAATTTACAATGGAGGCACACGCCAAAATATCCAACAGCAACATTCAAATACCTTAAAATTAAAAATTAAATATGAATTTAAATTTAAATTAATCTGACCAAAAACAAAAACAAAAAAAACATGGTCCAGGACAGTCAGAATCAAGATGCATGTTAGACTACACTCCTTAAAACAACGAATTTCCAAACTTTCAAAAAGATGAAAACGATAGCAAATTCACAAAATAAAAATCCACCTCCTTGCTGACCTTGCTTTCTATGCAAGGTGGCTGGTAAATGACTTGATAAACCCCCAATGACTGACATGAACTGATCAAAAACGAGTGATGGCGCTAAATGAGATGAGAAAATCATTCCTAAGTGTCCTTCAAATTCATCACGTTCTATCTCCAAAAAACATTTAACCCATCAGAATAAAAAAAAAAAGTGACCTTTGAAAGGTCATGGGACGTTTGTCCCCATCTAGTTAGACAGGAAGTTGCACAGTACAGGAACAAAAAATAAAAAATAAAAACAAAAAACAAAAACATGAAGGCCAGAGGCCCTTGATGGAGAGTGTGTGAGGGGAGAAAGGGATAACTGGAGAGGAGGGAGGAAAGATAATAGCCAGATAAAAGGTAGACTTGGCAGAGAGAGAGAGAGAGAGAGAGAGAGAGAGAGAGAGAGAGAGAGAGAGAGAGAGAGAGAGAGAGAGAGAGAGAGAGAGAGAGAGATGGGATAAAGAGAGAGCACTCCAGTCATGCGGTCTTAAAGTTTGCATCATACATCGTCAAAGCCACTTAACCAGACCTCCTTTCCTTTCTTTTTTTTCGCTCCATCTTTTTTTTTTTCTAATCCACACACGCGCAAATTTGAGTCTTTCATTGGCTGCCCGTCAACAAAGCGACCCAGGCCTGAAGATAAGTGGCCTGGCCAGCCCTTAAGAAACTGCAGTGTTGTTAATAAGTGGAGAGTGGTGGCCTTTCGCAGCCACGCACACACACACACACACACACACACACACACACACACGCAGACACACACACGCATGTAACACCCACAAACGTAATAACTTCCCACAAACGTAATAAACCACAAACGTAATAAAAATATGCACTTTTAAAATGTAATAATCCTGCAAACGTAATAATTTCCCATAAACGTAATAACAGTCGCCTACTGTTAACGTAATAAAAAATTTCCCACAAACGTAATAATTATTACGTTTGCAGGAAATTATTACATTGGTGGGAACATGAAAAAACTTATTACATTACCCTCCCATAAACGTAACAAAACACAGATTTGGTGAAATTATTACCGTTTTATCAGATGTAGGACTTATATTTGTCAGTGAACTTATATCTCTAACCATGTAGCCAGCTGTCAGAGCTTAAAACCTGATACAGTGGCATGCTGCATATGTTTATTCCCTCAATTGTTTTTTATATGCAGTTTTTCCTAAAGAACTACCTGACCCGTGGCATTGAGGATGATGAAATGTTTATGAACTCTGAGCCTAAATCAAAACTTAAAAAAGCTTAACTTTAAAAAAAAAATCTTCACTATTTTTTATTTTTATTTTTTCTAAATTTACTAAAGATGTGGACCCTGGACCACGCAAAGGCTTGGTACATGTAAACTGTACGAATCTCTGACTTCAAAAATTCCACACAACTCAAATGAAAACTAGATGTACCGCATGGCGGTACAAAATATGACCGCCGCTCAGTTCTGCACATTCTCTGCCCTGTGTGTGTGTGTGTGTGTGTGTGAGACAGTTGGCCTATCATCCCAAACCAGTAACCCTTCACTTAATAGCACCAACTACAGGTCAATGGTTGTACACTGTACAGTCATTAAATGTACATACAAATTCATTTATTTTATAGCCCCCCATGGATGAAATTCCACAAAACGTGACATATTCCCACAAAATAACTGAAAGGAAAATAAAGGTCCGCAACACTGTTTGATGCTCCCAAGAATTCAATAGCACTACGTGCTAGTCTAGTTGTTGTGCTATTAAATTCTTGGGGGCATCAAACAGTGTTGCGGACCTTTATTATGACCGGTCATATAATGATTGTCAAAGTTTTTTTTTTTTTCTCCCGTCATCTACTTCCTGAATTTTTGGTCAACGATTCCCGGGACACCGTAACACCGGGGCACATGAAACTTGGTGGGCATGTAGCCCCAGTAGACTTTTACGGAAAAATTTAGTTTGGTCCCTGGGTGCCACTCCATCTTTGCGTGGCCCCCCTGTGAAACCCAAAAATGCAGTTTTTCCTAAAAAACTACCTGACCCGTGACATTGAGGATGCTGAAATTTTTATGGAATGTTATGTACATTGCTTTGACACTACTTTTCTTTACCTCATACTGTAAAGCACTTTGGGTCAACTCCTGTTGTTTTTAAATGTGCTATAGAAATAAATTTGACTTGACTTGACACATTAAATTTGGTGCTGTTCATAACATCTGATCTAAAGATAGGGGCAATTAAAGCAGTATAATATTGCATTTTCATTTTTTTACCATGGGGATGGCAAATCACAAATCACTGGTTATAAGCTAAGTTGATGTGGGCTCTTGAGACCAACATTCCATAAACATTTCATCATCCTCAATGCCACGGGTCAGGTAGTTCTTTAGGAAAAGCTGCATATAAAAACAATTGAGGGAATAAACATATGCAGCATGCCACTGTATCAGGTTTTAAGCTCTGACAGCTGGCTACATGGTTAGAGATATAAGTTCACTGACAAATATAAGTCCTACATCTGATAAAACTGTAATAATTTCACCAAATCTGTGTTTTATTACGTTTATGGGAGGGTAATGTAATAAGTTTTTTCATGTTCCCACCAATGTAATAATTTCCTGCAAACGTAATAATTATTACGTTTGTGGGAAATTTTTATTACGTTAACAGTAGGCGACTGTTATTACGTTTATGGGAAATTATTACGTTTGCAGGATTATTACATTTTAAAAGTGCATATTTTTATTACGTTTGTGGTTTATTACGTTTGTGGGAAGTTATTACGTTTGTGGGTGTTACACACGCAGACACACACACACACACACACACACACACACACACACACACAGCACTGAGAAGAACAGAGAGAATAGAGGCGCATCTGCTGGGAGGACAGGACAAGGTTTTGGTTCCAAAGCACACACAAGGTAAAAGGTCTTTTGTGCAGTTTTAAGACCATGTGACCATGTCTACATGCCTGATTTCCACTGACAACCCATTTCTTTGTTATGATGAGTGAAACATTTTGGAATGGGGGGGGGGTGCATCTAATACATGGAGTTCAGGTATTACAGAATCTAAATAAACTGTATATATATGCATAAATAGGGAATAACACTGTCACACGATAATAATAATTAAAAGAAAAAGAAAAAAATTAAATAATATTTAAAATCTTAAATATTTCCCACAAAAGAATAAAAGAAATTCATGTGTATGTTTTGCATACGCATGTGTCTCATCGATAGCAGTTATGGGCCCACATACTAGGTGTGAGGTGAGTGACGGATGAAGGGGCGAGATTGAAAGGAAATGCACGAATGTGTCAGACAGAAATAGCTACGAGACATGCCAGTCATGATGGGGAAGAGGGGTTTGGGGTGGAGAAAAAAAAAAGAGGAGGGAATAGGGGTGGTTGGTGAGAAATAAAATCTAA
>JAODXP020000006.1:28368323-28403323 GCA_027497455.2 Sardinella longiceps
ATGGGGGGGGGGGTAGGATCTGGGGTGAAGAGATGGAGTGAACAGGATAGTCAGACAAGGATGAAGAGAAGAGGTGAAGGACAAGGACGGGGACGGGGAAAGGGGGGGGCGTTGCTCACCAGCACCCGGATGTCGAATCTCTGTTCCTGAGGTAGGTAGCGCGGCACCTGCAGCACACAGTTGAGCGCCGTCTCCAACAACTTCTCCTGCTCACCGGCCTTTGTGCTTCCCCATTCTGGATGAATGCACACACACACACACACACACACACACACACACACACACACACACAAATTATATATGGAAGAGCAAAAGTGTGAGTTCTTTCAGGTCATCTGGTAATACATAAATAATATGTGAACACAGGTGGCAATGTCACGTCAACATGAGGGGGGTAGGGCAATTCTTGTGCTAATTAATGTTCACCTAGTACATCAAACCTCTCTTGCCATAATATGAAGAATGCTATTTGTATTCTACTCTCACAGTTCTCGAGATGATATAGATCACCTTGCAATCTCACATCAGTGTGAAGCAGTTACAGTCAGCATTCAGATAGACATGGAACAACTCGTTTAACCAGCCTAGCATATTGAACTCCTGATTGATTCCTAATATTGATTCAAAATAGAAATAGCTATAGAATTCCTTTCATATTATATCCATTCTGCTTTAAATAAGACAATTAAATAGATAATTTCTCTTCATTTATTCAGCTTATTAAAACCAAATAACAGCATACCGCCTCTACGCCTACAACAAGCACACCATTTTTATCACATCTGCAATGCATTAACTTTTGTTTTCTATGCGAAACAGGTCCGTGGGTGAGCACATCTGTCACTTGTAGATACAATACACTCCAGCATCTGACAGGTGGCAGATGTGAATTCACAGCTCTAGCTGTGCGACAGGTCTCTCTATATGCAACCACGCAACACATCTGTGTGTGTGTGTGTGTGTGTGTGTGTGTGTGTGCTCACCGTTGTCATGTGTGAGGTTGAGTAGCACGCCAATCACTGCTCTCATGCAGTCCTCCACGGCTTTGCCCACGTTGCTATGACTACAGTGTGGCAGAGCTCCGCCAGAGGCAGCGACAGAACTGTTGACCTCCCGGCTGTAGCGCTGGATCATGTCCTCGCAGTACCGCAGGCCCCTGACACACACACACACACACAGTCAGTGATGCATGTCTCTACTGCAGCAGACACATATGTGACTCATTACTCTTACACATCACAGGCCTAGAGAAATAAACACTTTTCTCTCCCTGTCTCACTCACTCTCCCCCACACACACGCGTGCTTGCATACGTACGCGCGCACACACACACACACACACACACACACACACACACACACACCGGGACAGACAGCATGTCCCGACAAGACCTCTGAGTCATCTGTTTGCGCCCAGAGAAACCCTGGCTGCGACACACACAAATTCTATTCTCCACACATCCATATGTCCTACGCCAGGTGCCATAACACTGCTCTAACAATAGGGGGAGTCGTTACCTTCTCTCCTTCTTTTCGGCATGCACTTTAGGCACCCTCTGTGGTCCCTTCCCTCTCCTTTCTGTGTGTTTTTTTCATTTTGTGTAAAAGTGTAATTGTATGGAGTTTCAGTGGCTCTTTTCAATGACCAAAATCTCTAAATCTCTCCCTCCTCTCTCTTTTCATCTCTCTCTCTCCATCTCTCTCTCTCTCTCTCACACACACACACACACACACACACACACACACACACACACACACACACACACACACACACACACACACACGAGTGGATGAGGGACAGTCCCTTAAATCAATCACTCACCGAGCTGCAGACACTATGAGCTGGGAGTCTTTGTAGGCAATCAGGTAGGCCTGGTTCTCAGGGTTGTGTACGGTCACCTGCATGGATGAGGTGGGGAGAAAAATCAGCTGAGGAGGACACTGAGGCTTCTGCCGTTACAGTTGACTACACAATCACACACACACACACACACACACACACACACTTCTGCTGAGTTGAGCAATGAAAACAGTAAGTAAGCAACTACAAAATAAACTCACATCATTTGAATGAGCACCGGCTTATAGGCTGCATAAGTCAGCCCACACACACGCACGCACACACACACACACACACACACACACACCTCGATTTCTGCAACTGCAGTTTGCATGAAAGATTGAGATACGGCGAAAATTAGATGGAAGGAAAATGTGCTGTCTGTTGTAGGAGTGTGTTGAGTGAGTGTGTGCAGTGTGTGTGTGTGTGTGTGTTTAGTGGGTGTTTGTGTGTCCCGCTGGGCTTCACTCACACTCTCTAGCACACGAAGACATCTCTCAGCACCCCACAGGGAGGCCACCAGCATCTCCTTGTCCTCCTCCTGACTCAAACTCAGCACACACTCTTTCACTGTGGGGGGGGGGAGGGAGAGAGAGAGAGAGAGAGAGAGAGAGAGAGAGAGAGAGAGAGAGAGAGAGAGAGAGAGAGAGAGAGAGAGAGAGAGAGAGAGAGAGAGAGAGAGAGAGAGAGAGAAAGAAAGAAAGAAAGAAAGAAAGAAAGAGAGACCAGATTACACTTCCCATTCCATCATCTCTCTAACCAAAATGTTTTTATTTAGTTGTTTAGTTTTAATCATGTGTTTGTTTACCTTTTGTTTGTAAATACACAACTGGGGGAGACATTTAGATCCACAAACTTACACAACTTAACACACACCACACTAACCTTTATCCACAATGTGGTCCAGCCCTCCCAGAAGACGGAGCTCCTCTTTGAACCAATCACCTGCCCTTTTGGAGGTGAGTGACAGCAGCGTCTCCATGGCGAGATGGCCCGTCTGCAGAGAAATTACCATCAGACCATGGTTCAAAGCCACACACTACTAGTGATAAGCAGGTCATTTACTGTTAAATTTACAGTTAAATACAATAGGGAAATATTTAACGAATAGTTTGCTCATTGTTGTGGTATTGTGGTATGCATTGCAGTTTGGCTACCGGTAAAGGTAGCTTCACTTTAACATGGTCTTTTGCATTAAAAGCCTACAAGCAGGTCTCAAAATTAGCATGAGCCAAATGCTGGTAAATTTTGAAGTTGGATGGCAGATTTCAGACAGAATATACTGATTTCCAATTGAATGGCTTTCACCAGTTTATCAGTCAGTATCTGTCAGAGGCTGTTAGCTCATGTGGACCCCTGCCTACATGATCACTCTCAGCAATAAGGAATGAGATGCCTATTATAAAAGCTGCCTTGGTCTGGCTTATTGATCTATTGCTCTCCTTAGCCACAGAGGTTTTTGTGTGAATTTGGTGCATCATGAGCAGGTGCTAGAAAATATAAAATTGTATATTTGAAGAGCTGTTTTCTAAGACAAGATATCTATAACTAATTTTCTTTTTTTTTCTTTCTTCTATTTGCTTCCCACAGGATGAATCAATGAAATGGATTTTATTTTGATTTAATTTTACTCAATTACATCAACCCACCAGTCTAATAATATCTGGGATACGTACTAGATCACGGCCGACGAGGTTCTACAGAAATAATGGCGAGGTGGAGATCTAGAACTCTGGCGACATGCACTGCGGTACATTAGTTCTGTAGAACCGGTCGTCTCGAAGGCACTTATCCCATTATTTATTTCCCGTATATTCAAGCAAGTGCTGAAAACATACTGTAAAAGAAACACTCGACCACAATTTAAAAGAACTGAACCTGAGGATTTTTTATATCACTACAGTGCTAAATTACTGAGATTCTCATATGCATATTGAATTGTAGGGGCCAGAATAGTTCAATTAAAATATTCCATTACCTCCTTAATGACTGGAAAAGGTCCTCCAGGTAGTGTCTGTATAAACAGTCTTTTTAAAAAACAAACTACTTGTATATTTTCAAAGTTCTCAGTGCCTCGATTAAATGTCAGGGCCCTCGGAAGTCTACCGATGAGGTGTGAAGCAACTTTGAGCCTTGTTAATGGTGTAAAAATATCAATTTATTTGCATGGGTAATGCTATACTGGAGGAGCCTATTGGAAGCATTGGCAAAAAGCGCTGATTTCATAAATGCTGGGGGTGAAAGAAGGTGAACTGCTCAACAAAAGTTCATACTTTGTTTCAACGCACCCTAGTCCATTTCACGCTGGATTTCTTCTTAATTTTTAACTCTCCAGGTGAGTAAGCAGACCAAAATCAAATTACTCCCATACCATCACTGATGCTGCCTTTTGTAATGACCATTAAAACAAATAGGATGAAGAAAGGCAAAGATCTAAATCTCTGAATCATGCCCATATAAAGTATTCTTTGCATAGTCAAATTTCCACCAGCTGGAGTGTTATAAGCATTTTTATACACAACGGGCATTTTATAATCTCATTAACATAATGACCCCATTACAAAATTAGATCTTACACCAGTACTATATATACATGCAATCTTGGTAATTAAATACTTTTATGTAATAAATAATTCATGAATGCCTCCATATCTTTAATTCTAAGACTCAGTCTCTCTGTGATGGCATGCACACACACACACACGCAGGCACGCTTGCGCGCGCACACAAGTTACTATTATTACTTTTGTGGTGTTCTTTTCATTGCCTTTTTACAAGTGCCCCAACTTCAAGCATCCCAACATCCACACAAAGTGTAGTTTTTTTCCCTTAAACTGAGGGAAATATCTGGCCAAACATAACTAGGCCAAAAGCAAACACTGAACAGGCAACACCACTGAACATTAATTGGACATTTCAAATAAACCAAAATTTAATTCCCTTGCATATTCTAATTAAATGATTACATGAAGTCCTTGCACTTTTTAATTGAACAGATAATTTAAATGGAATATTATGGACTCTCTAGGCCTATGTGTTTGTGTGCGTGTGTGTGTGCGTGTGTGTGTGTGCGTGTGTGTGCGTGTGTGTGTGTACACAATTCAAAACAACTTCAATTTCATGTGTGTGTGTGTGCAAAATGTGTCAAAATTTGAAGTAGCCAGAAGGCATCTTTGAACCACATTTCAGTGATCCAGAGAGGTAAAAATCAGTGCTGAAGTCCTCTGGTACACAGTTTATTTTTCAGGCCAATCATCTACAACTTTCCAAACAACATAGCTAGCTTTATAAGCCTCTCAGCTCTTTGAAATCAGACACAGAAATGGCTGTAGGCAGAGGGTCAATTTGTCGATCAGGACATGTAATCTCAGACACTTCAAAAAACAAGTTTCTACCAGGAACACAGAGGAAGTAGAGAGAGAGAGAGAGAGAGCGCGCGAGAGAGAAAGAGCGAGAGAGAGAGAGAGAGAGAGAGAGAGAGAGAGAGAGAGAGAGAGAGAGAGAAAGAAAGAAAGAAAGAAAGAAAGAAAGAAAGAAAGAGAAAGAGAGAGAGAGAGAGAGAGAGAGCACAAGAGAAAGTGACTGAGAACAAGAGAGAGTGTGTGCTACAGTGTGTGTTTGTGTGTGTGTTAGGGTTCCTGCACCAACCGTGATGTTCTCCAAGTCCAGATGCTTGTTGTGGACGGTCTCGCAGAGCTTGCGGATCTTCTCCTTGACCTTGGCCATCTCCTTGGCGGTCAGCTGGTCGTCCACCGTGTTGTCCTGCTCCAGCTCCAGCAGCCGGATCATCAGCTCCAGGCAGGAGCGGTCCAGATCCATGTTCAAGCGGTCCCGACTCAGGATGTACATCAGGGACGCCGTACATAGCGCCAGGTTCTGAAAGCGCAAGCGGGACAGAAACAGATAGAAGGCAGAGAGAAAGAACGAGAGAGAGAGAGAGAGAGAGAGAGAGAGATGCAGGGAACGGTGTAGAGCACATTAACACAGGGATGAATAAAAAGCAAAGGAAACACCCTCTTGAAAATGACATGCCTTTCACTGTGTACATTACCCACACATTTGACATTTCTCAGGATCTCCAGCTAAAAGCAGCTAAGGGCTACAATAATATTCTAAGCCTAAGGGGCTGTAAAAGTATTCTAAGCTGACATGCTACATGTTTAAGGAGGATTGAAGCAGAAGAGAAGGGTGTAATGCCAAGAGGTGTGTGTGTGTGTGTGTGTGTGTGTGTGTGTGTGTGTGTGTGTGTGTGTGTGTGTGTATACTCACGGGATGCTGCTGCGCGTCATTGAGCATCTTGAACACCTGCGCTACCTTTCCTCTCGCTCTCAGATGCATCCGGAAGCCGGGCATGGCGCACCTTGTGGCCAAGCTGATGACACTGTAGTAGAGGAAAGAAAGAAGAAGAAGAAGGAAAGGCAGGAATGGGGGGATATGAGAGGAGAAAGGAAAGAGAGGAAAGAAAGAAGAAGAAGAAGGAAAGGCAGGAATGGGGGGATATGAGAGGAGAAAGGAAAGGCAGGAATGGGGGGATATGAGAGGAGAAAGGAAAGAGAGGAATGGGGGGATATGAGAGGAGAAAGGAAAGAGAGGAATGGGGGGATATGAGAGGAGAAAGGAAAGGCAGGAATGGGGGGATATGAGAGGAGAAAGGAAAGAGAGGAATGGGGGGATATGAGAGGAGAAAGGAAAGGCAGGAATGGGGGGATATGAGAAGGAGAAAGGAAAGAGAGGAATATGGATTAACCTCAAGGCTTGTGAGCCAAAGCACATCACCTTCTCTGTTTTCATAAGTGACTATGAAAGCAAGACTTACATACATCAATATGGCACTGTGGGACTGTGTGTGTGTGTGTGTGTGTGTGTGTGTGTGTGTGTGTGTGTGTGTGTGTGTGTGTGTGTGTGTGTGTTGCATTTTGTTCTTTATAGCCAAAGGCTAAAAGCATAAGTGCATGACCTCAGGCAATGTGTTTGTAGACTGTGCTTCTCATTAAGCCAAGGCAGCATATGCTAAGAGAGTGTGAGCAAGCGTGTGTGTGTGTGTGTGTGTGTGTGTGTGTGTGTGTGTGTGTGTGTGTGTGCGCGCGAGTGAGTGAGTGAGTGAGAGTTTGTGTGTGTGTGTGTGTGTGTGTGTGTGTGTGTGTGTGTGTGTGTGTGTGTGTGTGTGTGTGTGTGTGTGTGTGTGTGTGTGACAGTCTGCATTTGGGTGTTCTAGCTGTATGCTTTTCTGCATTTTCATTTCCTTAGATGCGGGAGATCTAAGCCCGCGGGAAAGAGCTGGCAGCAGCAAGAAGCGCAGGTCACTTGCCACATTCAAACTAACGGGGAGGAAACACACTGGCCTATTCAAATTACTGATACAAATGTTTCAAGCAGATCACATTAGGTCCGAGTTCAGACTAAAAGATTGCAGTATTGATCACTTTGTCCCAGACACCTTTTAGAAATCCCAGACAAAAATCTCAAGGTAGCAGGTATAAATCAACTATTTATCTGCGAATCCTTATGCGTCAACAACTCAAGACACCAGCAATCGTTTCCTCATCACAGGAAACATGTGTGCTTTACATCTGGACATCTAGAGATGGACTGTTACTTGAAGCAGAAATCATGTATGAATTAATCCATAGGGTCATTCCATGTCAAATCACCCAAAATTTTGTGAATTTTAAACCTGACCCTCTCAGAAACTGGTGAAAATTGGTGTAACCGATCATCACACCTGAACATTTAATATCTGAAGATTTGAGCTCAATCGGACCAGCGGTTTCTGAGATATGCCAGGTCAAATTTTCAGATTTTCGCCACAAATGGCCTGACCAGCCCACATTGACATTACCCTAATTTGCTTATTTCTGGGTCAAATTCAATAATCTTGGTGTCGTTTGAAAGCTAAGACCCCCAGGAAAATGATTATATGATTACTTTGTATGATTAGACCCATTTTGACTAAATGACCCTTTGACCTTTACTTTGGACCTGAATTTGACCTTGTGGATCATGTGACCTTCAAGCGACCCCTGGTCTAAAAGTTAGCTCAACATGTTTTGTAGACAATATCAAAAAATCAGAGGTATAATATCTTTTGTTTGTCAGCAATTTTAAAACAAAGTTTGGTTGAACGTGATAAAATGGTCTTTAAAGGAATATTCCATGCTATCTGGCTACATTACATTCCAGTGTCTATGCTAAGCTAGTTTGGGATTTGGGGTTGGCAGACTAGGAAAATGCATGCACTGAAACCAAAGTGCTTTTACCCACATATGCAACTCTAGATAAGAGAGTGAATAACCAATTTTGATTAAAAAAAAGGTGGAATATTCCTTTAAAGACCATTTTATCACGTTGAACCAAATTTTGCTTAAGTGCATGCATTTTCCTAGTCTGCCAACCACAAACATAGCTTTATTTTAGGTTTAGCTTAGCATAGACACTGGAATGTAATGTAGCCAGATAGCATGGAATATTCCTTTGTCACATTCAACCAAACTTTGTTTTAAAATTGCTGACAAACGAAAAATATTATACCTCTGATTTTTTTATATTGTCTACAAAACATGCTGAGGTAACTTTTAGACCAGGGGTCGCTTGAAGGTCACATGATCCACAAGGTCAAATTCAGGTCCAAAGTAAAGGTCAAAGGGTCACTTAGTCAAAATGGGTCTAATCATAGAAAGTAATCATATAATCAGATTCCTGGGGGTCTTAGCTTTCAAATGACACCAAGATTATCGGATTTGACCCAGAAATAAGCAAATTAGGGTAATGTCAATGTGGGTTGGTCAGCCCATTTTTGGCAAAAATCTGAAAATTGGACCCGGTGTCTCTTAGGAACCGTTGGTCCGATTGAGCTAAAATTTTCAGAAATTAAATGTTCAGGTGTGATGATCCTACACACCAAATTTCATCAATTTCTGAGGGGGTGGGGTTTAACCCATCGGGTGATTTGACATGGAATGACCCCATAGCCTTGTTGTTCCAGGGTTACAAAATGCTGTCTGGAGGATATCTGATACAACATTTGGTACAACATAGACTGTATTGTATTGCAAACCACAGCTTAAGTCAACTGAATAGGCCATGGTCTAATGAGTGCCTATAGTGCCTCTTTTAATCTGAATCTGATGAAGTAAAAATTTTCTTTTTTTTTTCTTTTTATATATATTTATAATGCATTGCCAGGAACAGTAACCTTGGGAAAAGTGAAGTGCAATTTTAATTCGAGGTTTATATCAGGTACTCTTAAAAGAGCTCATCTGTAAAAGTGTCACTGAACAAATTAATACTTAATGCTGCAGTGTATTATTCCAGGTGAGTAGGGCAAAGAATTTGCAAACTTCATCACAGAAGGCAATCAAAACACCAAAATCCAATTTAAATTCACTCTTAATCGTCTACTTTCTCTGTCTCAGATAACCTAACAAAATAGCACAGGTGGGTAAGAGAGACAAATAGCCCCAAGCCCTCAGTCTCTGTGATGCCTATGTAGCCCAGGGATATTTAGGTACCCTGATGCTTTGGCTAGGTAATCTTTATGTTAGCTACAGCATCCTAGCTAGCTTTACACATAGTTAAGCTATAGCCCCTAGCTAGCTTTACACACAGTTTAGCTACAGCCCCTAGCTAGTTTACACTAAACTCAACCGTTAGATGTTGTTACATTGTTTGTTTGTGGTTAACGTTATAACTTTTTAAAATAATAGTTATCATAGGTCCAGTTCATAGTCAATTTCACTTTCCTCCTATCAGAGCACACAGTGGGTGGGATCTGGTGGGGGGAGAGGAGTAACGCACACACACACACACGTCAGACGGCACCCGGGGTATGCGCGCGAGGGGTCGCGCTGGAGTGAGTTGTCGCCTCACGCGCAACATTTAGACTCCTTATATTATATCATATTGTTTATTTTCATAGAATAGCTCGGGTAAATAGTGGCACCAAATTGTGTGTCATATTTCTGTGTTTTCTGTGTTTGTGACTGTAGCTTGGCTATACTTTTTAATGCACCGGGTCTCGGTTAGCACTTGATAGCAAGCTAGTCACTTGTTTCCAGCTGTCCACCTTGCTGTGGGACTAAATAGCGAACCTTTAAACTTTTTAGATATCTTTATAGTGTTATACAGTATTAGTATTATTATAGTTATTCATCTTCTATTGGAGTTGTCTGATAGCGCCTCCAGCTACCGGAACGCTGGAGGTTCCTCAGACAGCCAACGCTGGACATCCTCCTACCTGATAGCAGCTACCTGCCAGCTAGGCTACTCGGTTAGCCCTTGAGGGAGCTGCCCTTGGAGAGAGTGGTGCCCTGACTGACTTGACGTGACTGACTGACTGATCGTGAGTTACTTTGGCGATTCCTCCGCCCAAACGTCATCTTCTTTCGAACTGTGAGTAGTTCTGCACGGATCCTTTCGTGACGTGCACGGAGCTAAACAGGCCTGCAACGGGGGTTTTCTTTTCTTTCATTTTTTTGACATGCCGGCTTTTCTGTAACCACATTTTAGTTTAAGTGACGTCACTGTCGTTTTTTCCACATTTGTGTTAACTGTGCCTATTGTCATAGGGTGTGTGCTGCACCCATTCTAGCATTTGGGTCGCATTTCAGTCATATTGTACATTGGGAAATATCTTTACATATTGTCACCCTGGAGTTTTCTGTAGGGTTGAAGATTAGCTTGTCAGCCCATTTGGTTTAAAATAGTCTTTTACCAGAGTCAATCATTTTATTATCTACTATCCTGATATATTGCACTATGTAGTTGTGAATTGTTGATTCAGAGTACAGCTGTTTTAGCTATTAGTATTGTGCCTTTTATTGTCTCATATTTACATATCTATAACATTTTAATTTTATAATTTCTATACATTTTTACTATACATCTATTTACACAGTAGTCTACTGACTGATTCTAGTCAGCTATTATTGCACTTTGGCTTGTTGGTTGAATAATAATAAGAATCCAATTACTTGAATATTTAATAACTTAATGCCTCTTATTTGATTAACTGCTTGAGCATTGCTTTGTACTGTACATTGTTCTATTGCCTTTTATGAATACATATTTTGATACACCTTTTACATATTGTGTCAGTCTCCACTCACTGGTTAGTGTATTTGTTAGTCTATTGCATTAAGTGTATTGTATGGGTGATTAAGTCTCATAGTTTATTTAGAAGGCTTAATAGGTGAGAACCAACCCACGGACCCAGGTTACACTTAGTACACTCAGCCTCTGAGGGAAAAGAGGGCTACACCTAGATTGACAGAATGGTGCAGGGGACTGGCAAGAGCAGTGTGTTCATTCTAAACAAGCATGGAAAATAAAAAAGCTGCACACACGGCCACACACAAACCAAAAGCCATGGAACACACAATCTTTTTTGTCTATTCATCTGAGCGCTCGAAAAGGCCTTGTAATGCTATCCCACAATTCCACACACACACACACACACACACACACACACACACACACACACACACACACACACACACAGAAGAAAAGAGACACTAGAATACACTGGAAAGAGCTGGAGGTTGAGAACACACAAACACACACACAAACACACACACAAACAGAAGAAAAGAGACACTAGAATACACTGGAAAGAGCTGGAGGTTGAGCACACACAAACACACACACACACACACACACACACACACACACACACAAACAGAAGAAAAGAGACACTAGAATACACTGGAAAGAGCTGGAGGTTGAGCACACACAAACACACACACACACACACACACACAAACAGAAGAAAAGAGACACTAGAATACACTGGAAAGAGCTGGAGGTTGAACATGTGGCTCAGGGACACTTCCAACAAGGCCAGTAGCTTGTTGAGATTGAACCAACCAACCAACCACCCACCCACCCACCATTCCTTTGACAACAACTATTTTATCCCTTCAGACAAAAGGAAGTGAAAATCTGTGCACATGTGACCGAGTTTGGAAAAGTGTATGACTCATTAAACTCTGCGTATGTGTGCACAATTGCGTGTGTGTGTGTGTGTGTGTGTGTGTGTGTGTGTGTGTGTTCTCTCACCTAAGGCACCGCGTGTTGAGAGGTTGTCCGCTCTTCAGCCCCGTCTCCAGGTACTCAAAGTCATCTGTGAACTCCTGATTCTCCCCAAACTCCACCACATCATTAAAGTGCTTCACATTGTGAACCACTGTATACAACTGCAGGAACCACAAAGCAAAACAAAACAAAAACAAGTTCAGAGAACATAGAAAGAGACCATATGTGAGTGGATAAAAAAAAATGGGGTGGACACAAAGGAAAACATCACAATAAAAAAATAATAATTAATATACGGTACACAAATAAACACCACAGAACCACAAAGCAGGAGAGAAAACGCCATACAGAGATGGCCCAGGACCAAATGGGGGCCTGTGTGTGTGTTACAGCAAGCTGACTGTGCTAATAGATGCTAATCAATAGCACAGCGCTGGGAGACGAAGCAGCGCTAATCACGGCGAGCCTATAAACAGCTGAATCATCAGCGGGAGGACGGCCAGACGATGGCCCTGGCGCACGACACCCGTGTGCCATCAGCAACATCGACGGCCAAGTCGTTACGGCCACCGGCGCAAAAGCTGGCATGGCACACACACCGGGATGTGCTCAGCTAACGCTAACAATTAGCAGCGGGCCAGATTACGAGCAGGCGGTGAGTTCACCACGATGCGCTTGACCACCTAAACTCCGTAAGCTGCTTAGCTCGAAACATCAGGCAAACACCAGGGGTGGGGGTTTTGTATGGGTGGGGAATTAAATAGAGTGGTCACTATTCGATAAGAGATGGTATAGAAGAATAATCTTATTTACAAATCAAGGTCAAAATCTGTGTGAGCTGGACAACACAAGTTTTGAAAGGGAATCCACTGCGTGAAAGTTGATGACTAGGGGAGTAACTGTCTAGGACTACATGTCCCAGAAGGCAACTCACCTCCTTGTGCTCCTTCCTGCATTTGAGCGCTGTGACAATGTCCTGATAGGGCTGGGTGGGGATGGTGACCGACTTGATGACTTTGGGTGGTGGGGGAGGAGCTTTGAAGACCCCCTCATCCTTGGGAGAGTTGGTGTCTTTGCTTTTGCTGCCGCCACTGCTGCTGCTGCTGCTGCTAGCGCCGCCGCCGCTGCTACTGCTGCTCTTGCTACTGCTGCTACCACTGCTGCTGCTTGATAAGCTAGCCTACAAGGGAGAGAAAGAGAGAGAGAGAGAGAGAGAGAGAGAGAGAGAGAGAGAGAGAGAGAGAGAGAGAGAGAGAGAGAGAGAGAGAGAGATGGAGAGAGATGGAGAAAGATTAAAGTTAAAGCAAAGAGAGCAAAAAATATGTTTTATTATTGCTGCCAGCTGGTCTGGAGATAAAATTGAAGAGGAGAGGCCTATTAATATTTTTTCCCTCCGCCAGACTGGTCTCTATATAGCAGCCCACTGCGGCCGTAAACAAATTTCTCATCAGTGCAAATATCTATAAATTCCCGGCTCTGCCACCGGACTATTTCCAGTGTGTGTGTGTGTGTGTGTGTGTGTGTGTGTGTGTGTGTGTGTGTGTGTGTGTGTGTGTGTGTGTGTGTGAGAGAGGGGGTTTCCCAAACAACATTTCCGTATGAAAGAGTGGAGCAAAATCCTATTTTTTGTACACTGAAAACAAGAGTATTCTCCGCAGCACGTCCCCAACACTATTCAATGACAACAACATTCCATAACTTTTTAAGGGCCCTGAGCAAAATGTCATGACTACTCCACAACAACATTTAAACATTTCTAGGATTTCCAAGGAGCCGTGTCTGTATTCTGTGTAGCTGCAATGGATGTACTGTATATCTGCAAGGATAGCCCAGCAGTTTCTGATGAAGGGCGCTTTGCGTGCCTTCTTGGCGGAGGCGTGGTCATCGTCATCACTGTCGCTCTCGCTCAGCTCGTGAATAAGAGAGTGACCAAGAGAGTGACCGAGGAAACCACTCTGGGTACTGGGTCAAACAAACAAGCAAGCACAACTACACTCTGGTACACAGACGCTCCTCATCTGTGGACATCTGTGTGGGCAAGAAGGACATGGATGGATACGGGCACGGATACGGGCACTTTACCGGAGCAGAGATGGTGCGGCTGGGAGCTGGCGGCTCCTCAGGCTCAGGCTGGTTCCAGTGTCTGGCGTTGTACACCGCTTTTGCCGGAGACTGAAAAGACACAGGTAAGTGAAAGACACAGGTAAGTAAGGCAAGGCAAGGCAAGGCAAATTCATTCATTTATAAAGTGCATTTCATACACGTTAGGTGGAGCTCAGGAAAAGTCCACCACATTGAAAATGACTGTTAATGTTTGTTTTGTTTTTTTAATAGGAGCATGATTCAGGCTTGCATTCATATTGACTGAAGAGTCTAGACTGCCTGTGAAGAAAACAACAACCTCCCTCAAGCAACGATGAGGGAAAAGAACAGGAAAAAAAAAAAAAAAGAGGAAAGGAAAGGGGGATGGGGCTGTGATGCGAGCGAGCGTCTTTTCACTCTTCAGCCATAGCAGAGGACTTGAACCTGCACACAAGCAGGCGGCTAGGAGGAGAATCCAGGCCAACTCCCAGCAGCAGCAGCTAGCATGAGCAGCAGGGAGGTTCTGGGGGGAGAGGCAGATGCCAAGAAACCCACAGACTCTCTGGCCTGCCTGCTCGCCTCCCAGTGAGACTACGGCAACACATAGCATAGCACAGCACTGGCTTCCAGGGGAGACGGATGATATAACATAATGCCGGATGTGATATAACCAGCAAAGATTATGCATCTCCACAAGCCAAAAATCATTATTTATTAAAAGAGTGTGGGCGCTTGTGTCCCTTTAGCGGAGAAGAGCCAGTCTGGAGCTAAAAATGGCAATATAGTCGACAAACAAACCCAGACTGGTAGAATATACACTACTATATGCTCTAGGGCTGGGCTTCAATGAACTGGAAATTTGATAAAAAATCAGCTAGGTTCCAGTCGCAGAGTCAGTGATAGTGCTGTGGTTGTATTATGCTTGGGGGAAGACTAAGATTGCATTATTTGCGTGTGAGTGATTTGATAATTACGCATCAGAGGGTTCTTTGAAGGAAGCTTAGCAGAGATTGGGGAGGGAGGCGGGGTCGTGGGGTGATTGGCACTACCGCCATCGCACCTTTTTGAAGATCTTGCGGCCGATATCTTTGGATTTATCCGATTGCTTGCCCTGCCGGGGCCTTTGGCCCTCGGCGTCTGCTGGCCCGGAGTCGTCAGGGAACTCGAGGGAGTCTGGGGGTGGAGGAATAATACAATGTAAACATCTCATTAACCACCTACTGTAGGCACAGAGCCGAAGGGTCAGTCAGGGCGAATGGGAAACCCAAAAGCAACAGATGATACATCAACAGCAACATGCTGAAATCAAGTCATTAATCACAACAAATCCTCATGTCAAAACTGACTGCTTAGCAACATCGATTTCTAAATCGTACCCGACACATCATAAACTCAACTCATCAACACTTTTGCCAAAACTGCCTAGCTGATAACCACATACACACCATGAAACCACCAGCAATGTCAAGTGCAGTTCATGCATCACCATACAAACACAGTTTCCCACAAAGCCAAAGCAGGGCTATAAGACCACTGACTGAACTAAACAATGTAACAGGAATGTATAGGAGGGGTCAAAGTCTGACCTGTGTTAGTGCTGGACTGGCTCTCTTGAGAATCGCTCATCTGCGGACTGTTGGCGCCAGAGGACCCAGCGGCTGCTGCGGCGGCTGCCTGAGCGGCGGCCGCTTTGCGTGCCTTCTTGGCGGAGGCGTTGTCATCGTCATCACTGTCGCTCTCGCTCAGCTCGTCGAAACCGAAGTACTTAATCTTGTAGCTGGTGCTGCCTGACGCCGTGGCCTCGCCGCTGGCCTCCTGGCCCTCGTTCTCCTCGAAGCCGAAGAACTCCAGCTTGGTTTCCTTCTTAGACTTGCTCTGAGTGGGCCTGAACCTGAACACAAGACACACAGACACACACACACACAGTCTCAAGCAGATGTGACGCAAATTAGCGGAGATTGCATCCTTTAGTTTATATTCAGGAGGTCCTTGAGAGTCCTGCTTTGTTTCTTTGGTGACTGAACACAAACAGTGTATCCCATGATGTAACTAATAAAACTTTAACTATTATTACAATAATGATGTATTTAAAAAGAGCTAAGTGAGCAAGAGGTTTTCTTTATCACAATCAAATGGCAGTATTCATGACATGAACTCGTAGCCAACATATGACACACAACACATGACCGTGTGTCTGCTTGCACTCAGCACTTTATGTTTGTCTTGTCTTGTCCTGTGTTAGACTTGATGTCTTGCTGCACAAAAATTGCCTTTTGTGGACAATAAAGTTGAAGCTAATATATTTTACGTGTCCCTCTATGGGTTGATGCACAGAAATATATACACAACCACATGGTGTTGCTATCCCACAAAGGTGAATGTGTGTGTGTGTGTGTGTGTGTGTGTGTGTGTGTGTAACCACTCTACCTGGTGGGCTTGGCTGGTGCAGCATCAGTCTTTCTCCTGAAGGTGCCGGCTTCTCCTAGGTCAGCAGGGGGTGCGGAGCTGGTGAGCTCGTCGGCCGTGCGCTCTATGCCGTCCTGGATGGTGACGTTGCACACGGAGACGCATGACGGGTGCAACACCGTGTAGTCTCGCACCCTGCCTCTACCTGCCGTCTTCTGTGGCGGGGCAGCAGTTGCCGGCGCTACGCCACTGCTGCTGGGGTTGGCGGGGGAAGGGGTGGGAGCTGAAGCAACAGTGGGAGTGGGCTTGCTGTCCTTCGCGGCGGCCCCCTCCCCCGGGTCCTTGTGCCTCTTGGGCCGGTGGTACGTCCTGTTGGAGGTCGACTTGAGGAGAGGAAGCTGGTCGAAGTTCAGGGGTTCGGGCTGGGGGGGCGCTGCCGCCCCATCGCCCTGCTCCTGGGTCGCTCCGCTTGGGCCTTCGCTCTCCCCGCTGTCGTCCCGGCCATGCAACGAGTCCTCCCCTGGAGACGACGATCGCTGGCTGCCCTCCGAGTTCCATCCGTCTGACGGGTCCTTGGGCAGGGTCTTCAGAGAGGTAAACTGAGAGGCTGGTTTCGTACTTTTGGACCAGGAGCTCACGGTTACCGTTGTCTGCAGCGGCTTGTCTGCGAGAGGTAAAAACAGAAGCCCATGTTATGTAAACACACAAGGCCCATTAGGTTCAGTCTAAATCCTAACTCCTTCCTCCCAACTTTGCACTCAAAGTGCCTTATGTAAGTCACTTGAATCTAAATCGGAACACAGTAGCCACTCCAGAAAGGCCGTCGTGAACAGAGAAACACTTACACAGTTCAAGAGCATCACCTCATTAGATAGAAAGTAAAGAGGTCATCGATTCCCCTTCACTTGACCGGCCATGTGGGGTAAATCACCAGGCAGAGTTCAATCTAATCAAGTAAAATCTACTTGGGCGCATTACAGAAACCTACTTTCATCAAAGTAATCATCCTTAACAAATACGCCAACGGTTTGGCCGAGGGTCTATTTTGTTACCTTGCGCTTCAACCAATCATCATCATCATGTATCATTATCATCGCAATCATCATATATGACTGAAGTGAGAATGTGTTGGACATTCCAGCAGCTAGAAAGGTTCTTATACTGTAGCAGCTGCTAGAACTGTGTGTGGAGGACTGATGGTCAATGCAGTGGACAGCTGAAAGTTATGCGACTCAGTAAGTGATCTACGGAGAGGGCTGTCAGCAGCAGACTGTCTGAGGTCTGGCACTGCGGCTATTCTCAGCACCTAGACATTGCCCCAGTAAAACAGTGTGTCTTACTGTACTAGTGCCGTCTGATGCAAGCTCATCCTTCCATGACAAATGGGAGGGGTCATCACCTGGTACTGTAAGTGCATTTGGTCTTCCTGAATAAAAATTATTTCCCCATTTAATTTGTGGGGCTCAAAAGCCACAGTAAAGGGCACTTTAATACTTAGCATAGGCCTAATGAGTAATGAGCATACTAGCAGGAGGCACACTTCAAACCTGTCTACAATGAAGTATAATCACTTTTTTTTTTTATCTCACTATATTTCCCTTCCCTGCCACACTTTCGCAGAGGGCCATTTTCTATTTTGGCAGGAGTTGATGGATAGCCAGTTTTGGCCAGAGGGAAAAGTGGACACTAAATCACTGACGTTTCTAAAATCAGTGTGCTGCTTACACCTCTACACCAATCACACTGCTCTTCATCAGCAGAAAGATGTGACTCAGCATTCCTGACTGCTGCTACATTTTAGGACACTAAAATCAACAATTGTGGGAACTTGAAATCAGGATGGCAAAATAATCTACATCTACCATGCAAGTTACACGTACAACAATGGCAAGTTCTCTTAGTAGCCTGATTCTGTCCAGGTTACCAGAATGATGGGAGGCCCTACTCCATACATCCAGAGGTAGTTAGGAAACTATTGTAAAACATTTCATGAAGAATGCACCAAGAGGAAAATATCTGCTCTCTGTTATAGAGTGTGTGTGAAATTAATATGGGGCAAAATTGCCACTGAAAATGCTCGGTAGCAGAAAATCTACTCATGATTAGCCTAATAGCCGCTAATGGGCAGGTTTCAATGTACAAAAAAACCCTCCTGATACAGATGGATCTAGCTTTCAGTAAGCCTATATTAACTTTGTTCAACACCGCATTACAGGAGTCAGAATCACTTACAGTAAGTGACAGATTGTCTCACCTGCTTTGGGGCCATCTGAATCTGATGTTGGCAAGCTCCTTACAAACGAACTCTTCGGCTGAGTCTGTTCTGTGGCCATAGCAACCTGGTCCTGTCCAGATCCATTACCTGGCTGAGGTGTGCCCTTGGTGGAGACTGTTTTGGATTCATCATCGCTGTCAAAGCCAAAAGGGTCATCAGAGCCTTCGTCCTCCTCCACCCTAGGTCTCTTGGAGATTTCTGGCAGCTCTTGTTTGATTAAGGGCCTTTTGGAAGCCAGCTGAGCCTTATAGGTGGTCTCTCCCCATTTTGTGCTCAGAGTAGCCTTCTTGTTTGAAAAGACTTCATCAAACTTTGAGTTGGCTTCTCCACCCTTCCGACTGTAGGTTTTACCAAATCTAGACGTCATGTTGGGGTCTGTTACATATTCCCTGTGAAAAACGAACATGAGGAGATAATGAGAAAATACACAACATGGAAGCACTGGATTTAAGTCTTGCAATGGACAGCGCAATCAGTGTCAATATGTAACGATTCGGCTATGTTGATTACACTGACGTTTCCATCTGTCACTGTACGTTCAGCGTCATGATATCCTGGTCCTGTGATTAAAAACAATCAAACTCCGTGGATGTCGACTAACATATTAGAGGCTACAGATCACAACATCCGCGATAAAACAACCAATTATCAGATAATACTAAGCAAATGAAGTGATACTAACGTTAGCCTACTTTCGATTCTGATACAAAGTTAGTTGGCTAATAGCTACCAAGCTAACAATGGTCAATAATGTTTACTACATCGCAATTCACCTCACTGGCACAAAACAGACACAAACACGTTATCATAAACTGTGCAAATGATTGTTTTATCAGTAACAGACACCTTCCATACATATAACCTCGGCTTGACAGCTGTGACCAGGTTAGCTAACTTAGCTAAGCTAAGCTATCTGGCTAATGTTTATCTCGCTGTTTACATTTCAACAACTAGCTAGTTAAATACAAACGACAGGCCACAATGGGATCTACACAAGACAAACATATTCTTCAAATTCTCCATGAATTCTATGGGAAAAGAAATGAAAACATCATCTATTCCCCAGCATTTATTTCTTTGGCGGTCGTGAAGGCCACAGCTTACACTCACCAATATCCACTCCGATGAAGCCGCGTCTCTGCACTGACTCCCGGCTAACGTTAGGCCTCCGACCTCGATGCAGCCTCAGAAACAAACGTTAAACTCAGTTCTACGAGCGAAGAAACAGCCAACAAGTATAGTCCCGGAACTCCCACAAAGTTAAAAGTCTTGATTAATATTTGTCGACGGAGATCCGTTAATTTGATTGTAATTTGTTTGTTGCACACTCTACAGACTCGATTCTTGTGCGCCAGCGACTGCCATTAAAAATCTCCCCTCCCTCACCCCCTTCACTGCCATTTCCGTCACATTGAAGCAACGCGAACCTTAGCCAATGGGTTTTAAGAATGCTGAGGGAGCGTTCAGCAAACACGTATGTGATTGGTTAATTCATAAATATTACGGGTTTCGATTGGAGGAAACTCCATGGACATGGGGTTCCGTGTTACGTATGTGGTGAATCAGTAAATATGAGGTCGTGAACCAAATATTTAATTGATTCACGTCTAGTTTTAAGTCGCCCTGTAAAGTAGTAATCCGAGTAAATGCACCTGCACCCTTAATGGTTGTAGATTCGTTCAGTTTTGAGATGTATTAAATTGGGATTAATGCATTTAGTAAATTAGGCTAACTATTTTAAGTCAATGATCTGCGGAGCAAACCTTTTATTTCTGTGCCAAACTTGCCACAGGTTAACCAGGTGAGAGACCAGCCCGTTGTTCTACTGCAGGGCGATGATAATCGAGTCAAAGGGAAACCTGGCCAGGCTAGCCACAAGTAGGCCTAACTTTGTTAGAATCTAGACAGAAACACAGAAACTTTAATAGGATATACTTTCTCGTTTGGTGGAACATCCTGGCTGTTATGGGGGCAAAAATGAAGGAGCCATAGGCAATGCCGAGCTTAACCCTCATCTCTTCCACAGTGACTGTGCCATGGTGCTGGAAGTGAATTTTAATGCTCCTGTAATGTTCTGAAAAGTTTATGGAGGTCGATCTTCAACTGACAACAGTGTAGTCATTCAAACTTATTTCTAGAATTTTGTCTTGATAAAATAGATAGAATGTAACGCGTTAGGAGAGTGTTTATAAATGCTCTCCTAACGTTACATTCATGGAAAATTTCATGAGCCTGCTAGGCTTATGTGACAAACTAATAGTCTAATTTAATTCAGACAGAGCCCAAATAATGGGTTTTTAATAATACCCCAATAATAATAATGTAATAATAATAATATTAGTAATAATAATACATTTTAAAGTAGACATATTTAAAAATGATTTTAAATAACCAGCATTAGCTGAATCAGAGAAAGAGCAATGACAAGTGAACTTGTCATTAAGAACGTAGAATAAGATTTTAAGAACAGATCACTATGGCATGGTTAACATAAATGCAAATAGGCAGAGTTGAGCTGCAGGATTTCTTACCAGTACTCTCAAAAACTTCTGCCTCCCAGTTTTTATGCTGCAAACTTCCTGCTCGTACCCCATGCACAACCTCTTTCTTCATTTCCTGCATCCTGGCAAGATGCCTCCCGTTGCCTCAAGAGATGGCTTCTTAATTCTCTTTCACTGACGCATCCGCCCATGCCTGGGGATGCCTCTCAGACTGTCTATGTCTGTTTCATTGCAGTTTCTCATAAAGCTGTTACTTGTTCAATTCCATTGTCACACTCATTTTGCTTAGAGCCTTGCATCCAGTCACTGTATCTTTGTCTTGGTTCTTTATTCATCTTCTCTCTACACTGTATTGTTCAAGTCATTAAATCAAAAGAGAAATATTGAAATGTTCTGTTCAGTCAGTGTGGCTGTGAGTGACATGCACAAATGATTAGTAGCAAGGAAGGAGAATTAACATGTCACTGCACTGCTCATACCCTGATATTCTTTCCATTGTCAAGCCAACAGGCACAGGTGTTACTGCCTTTAATATTGATAATGCAGGACTTGGTCGAGTCTACATAAACTCCCCCCTTCTCCCCCCCTTCATATCAGTTCCACCACCCACCTGGAGAGGGAGTCATAACCTTCAGTTGGATATTCCTTCTGGCCTATTGGCAGTCCTCAATGCTCTTATGTACCATTTTATTTATGTTATTTTTGTAATCTAGAATCAAGACTTCTTTAAGTGTAGCGGCTATTCTGTTTACATTTGATCTCCTGTTACAATCTGTTGATCTAACAACACAATTCCTGTTTCCCATTAGGACTGTCTTCAAACACAAAATATGTTAATTGAATAGACACACACACACACACACACACACACACACACAGTTGCATTAATTTTAAAAGGCAATATCAACAGGAGAAAAGACTGTACTGTGTGAGGTATGATTTCTTTATAGCTGTCAAGAGTCTACACTGCCCTAAAATCCCCTTTTCTAACATCCTTCAGTATACCTTGTCAAAACAAAGGCCTTTCAGTTGAACTCATTTTAACTTCCAAAATAGGTCCCTTGATATGCAAACCCCCTAGTCAGCTAAGCCTATACGAGCTGCTTCCTTAGCCTTCATGGAAGTACTAACCCAATAAATATTTTATTACCTACTCAGTGAAGAACCTTCCCCCAAACTATAGCCTGTCAGACTTCTAACCTCTAAGTGAAAATTAATATGGTCTGAGTCATTAAAGGTGTTTTCTCTGTTTTCGTAAGTGTTGCCTTGCATTGGCCATTCCCTTAAATAAGAGGCCCAATGCAGTTGTGCCTGAGACTGATGTGAAGTGGTAACCAAACAGTTCAATGAAATCTCCACCTAGGAGAACAGAAGCCTCTGAAAGGCTCATTTCATTTCACACTGGCCATGCAGGTGCGAAGGTGGACACAGTAATTGCCCTATAATGAAGGCTGTGTTCAGAGGTGTTTTATTGCTGCCGGCAACAAATGTCACTCTGAGGACAGAACCCACTCCCTTTTCCTCGCCGTCAAACTGCTGCAAGTCTTTGAAGCCTTTGCAGCGGGAACAGCTATGGTAGAGGCAACACACCCCCACCCCCATCCCCCACCACACACACACACACACACACCTTTGGCACTTGGCAGCCATTCAAGTCCTGGTAGGTAAATCCACCTCTGACACCTAGGTGATCTGACTCGGTCGGACGTCGTCCATCTCCTTTCAGCAAGGGGTGAGAGGTGACCTAACGCGGCCACTGGCCTGTGTGCGACAGTGTGAGTGATGGCTGGGCGGCTGTTACTGGCAGAGGTCAGCTTGTCAAAGCTTGAGCTCACACTGGAAACGGGGCGACACCCTGCTGTAAGAGCTGTGAGGTCATTCCTGTCTGTTCTACAGTTCTCTTTAATGCTACATATTCACATGGTGCAGCACAGCAGGGGTTGCCAAACTTTTCTGTTTGCTGACTGCATACTGAGACATCTAAGCTGCATATAAGGGCCAATGCATAATGAAGTGCACCAGTTTCAAGTGAAAGAGCGACTGTTTTAGGTCAGAAAAATTGCAAACTGTCAAATGCTACACTTTTTAGTTTACTATTGACAAAGATGTCCCACTAGTAGTGAAATTATGATGGTTATACAGTATAATATCAGATTAATGTAACAAAGTGCCACATTACATTATTTTTATTTTCTGACTTGGTGATGGGCCATGTGAAAGAAAGCAGAGGGCCCCCGGACTGTAGTTAGGCCACCTGACATAGGGAGTACTAGATACACACTGACATTTTTTATTTGAATTTTCATATTAACATTGTACTTTTTAATTTTCAATTTTGAATTAAAAGCTATTTAATTCGTCTTGAAGTGAATATGCCTCCCTTTGTTAGTATAGCCTACAGACATCCACTTTGGGAACCTGGGAATCGGGCAAATCTTCTAGTTGCAGTTGCATTTGATCACCACCGAGAGGCAGTCTCTTGTCAAAAAGCTCTTTTACCAGAATGAGGCCAACAGTAACTCATATGGATGCAGGACTCTCTCAATAGACAGAGAAAATGTTTAATATTTCAGACTGTTCTTTAATGAGTAGCTTTGCTTATCTGGTGACTGTATTTCTGGTAGGAATCCAGCAGGTATTTTAATGGGTCAAATTATGCCTCACAAAAAAGTCAAGCATTTTCAGTGCTTACTCTAATTTACCATTTAGAAAGAAAGGACTTTGTTAGAAGACATAATGAGTGCTCTGCTAAAACAACACCAGCCTCTACACATAAAATTATGGTTGTCCAGTGATGAAAACCATACGCTTCTACTGTTGTGGGGCAGTGTGATGTGATGCACAGTTGATGTTAGTTTCGCTTGAGCATGTGATTTAACATCTGATGTCTTTATTTCCAGCATGCAGTAGAGTGCACATCATGAAATGGAATGTAATGTACACCCACCGGCATCACAATTAAATTACACGTTGTGTGTTATTGCAGTGAGGCAGTCACTTGTCAAGAGAAGCCTCCTCGTGGATTGTCAGTGTGTGATTTGTGGCAGAGAAGCCATTGGTACAGTATGTAATCACAATCTGTCTGTCTGTGTTCCTGGCATATTATTTGGTTGTATGTGCAAATATTATGTCCAGGCGAAGTCTAAGTCCACCACACTAGTGTGCATTGCTGTATCATAATTAAAATAAAACTAGAAAAGCGCTCAGAGAGCGCAGACCTCTGCCAAGGCAATGTGGTCACAGACACACGCCACCAAAATCGAATCAGTTCTTGCTTGTCCCAATATACACATTGTCTGAAGATTTCATCCAAATCCATGCAGTACTTTTCAAGTTATCCCTGCTGACAGACGTGTCCAGACAGAAACTGTTTCTAATTCACAAACTCTCATCTTCACTGATGTGAATATATCAGGAAGACAGTAAGACTGTCATAAATCTGCATACCATTCCACTCTATTACTAATGTTATTAAGTAATATTAATGCATTTCCCAGAGTCTCCTTACTTATCTTCCCATGCATTATCCTTTATGTCTGTATAACTAAGTAAGTAAGAGTTGTTATTCATATAGTTATCTCTGCGACCACCTCGCTGTAACTAGAAGGACACATGGTATTTATATACAACTAACTAGTGTGTTTACAGACTGCATAGACCTTGAACCTCATGTTATAGCCTACTGGAGGATTTTATGTGCAGTAAGAGTCTGCTGGTCCCTGTAACCTGATGAGGGAGTTGAAGCAGTGGCCATGGCTGGAGTGAGGGAGAGGGGGTGGGGGAGGGGCCATGGAAGGAGTACTGTGTGTGTAGCCCTGTGTCAAAGGGGAAGTGTGTGCGTGTGTGTGTGTGTGTGTGTGTGTGTGTGTGTGCTGAATCATATTTCCAGAGGCTGCCTGTCATGAGTCAACACTCACACACACACACACAGAGAAACACAGAGTGCATGTGTGTGTGAGTGTATGAATGTGTGTCACATGCACCGCATATACACTAAAAATACAGGCATACAAATACACACATAAACACACACACACACTCACACACATAGTGCACGTCGGTGTGCACACAACCACACAATGCACATACATGTGTGTATGGTCATGTGCACCGCAAGAATACACATACAAATACACATTAACACACTTTTGCAAAAAAAAAAAAAAAGAAAAGAAAAAAAGAACCGCTAACAAATATTCACATGAAACCCATCCAGACAAATCCTTGTCAGCACAAACACTCTCAGGCATACACAGTCTCTCTGTCTGTCTCTCTCTCTCTCTCACACACACACACACACAAAGCATGCAGGGACACAGACACACACACTCCTTCTAACCCACACATCAGACTGACTGAGAGCCCATTGGACAGTAGTAAAACCAAATTGAAACCATACAGTGTTGTGGCTCTACTTCTGAGTCTAGCCTTGAAGAATTTCTATGGCTTCTGCAAGGCCTGTGAGAATATTGTTAAATCTGAGGTCAAAGTCGATTCTGGGGAGAAGAGACGGACAAAATCTTTTTTCCCACATCATTAGTTCTCTTTTACAATGCCTAATGTTATTTGTCCCACGCTGGCGTGGACATCAGTGAAACGGCATTTAATATTTGCAAAATGAAAGGACACTATTAAAAAATCTTTTATTGTGTTCTGTGTAAATAACAACTGTTAAAGAACAAAGGCACATTGACTTTTTTTTATTTTTTACAAAAAAGTAGAAAACTGTTATTCAGTGCTCAGTTTTTATGTTCTTTTAGAGCACTTATTTATTTATTTATTTTGCTTGGCTGGGTCATTTTGAGCAATAAGAGAGAACTCACTTATAAAAACAGTAACAAAAACAATATCCTGAAACACAGGTCAAATAGCTTGTGTTTGACAGTCAACAGTAGTAAATTTTATTGATGCACACAAAATTTAAAAACAAAACAAAAGGTGATCCGATGTATCAGAGACAAGACCTTAAACGCAGCCTCAAAGGTGCCCTGTACAATCTATCATTTACAGGAGGAGCATACACATGCCAGTCATATTGGAAGCGAGAGCCAATTGGCCACAGAGCCTCCAATGGGTGTGGTCTCAGACACAACCAGTTTTACTGTTTCAGTTCATGGCTGCGGCGACACTGATCGCCATGGTCGTCAGAGCTGAGGTCAAGGGTCAATCTCCATGGGAATGATAGTGAGGATGACGTCCTCGTTGCCACGGCGCACAACCATACGTAACGTAAGATCCTTCTTGATGGCTTTGCTGACATCGGTGGCAGTCGATATCCGCTGGCCGTTAATTGAGATGATGACGTCGTGGTCTTTCAATCCACCACTGAGGGCAAGAGAGAGAAAAAAATGGGTGGGGGGAAAAACATAGTTTAATCACACTGTTAGGGTTAAATATGGTGGGAGAATTTCAGACCACCTGGACTTTGACCCAGACTGTTCTGTATAGTGATGTTGTCTCCCCTGCCAGCATTTTATGTGAAACCAAAGGCCAACGAGGACCAAAATCGCCAGTTTTTACAGTTGAACTAGAATATGAACTGTCTCAAACTGGAAATGATCAGTCGTGAAGCCAGATAAAACAGCAAACTGAAGGCCCTGTCTCCCTTCTAAAGCTAAATTTATAGTCGTTGAATTGCGTCAATACTCAGACCCGCAGAGACCCTTTCCGACGTTGCAAACCCTCTTCAACATGCTCTCAGCACAAGCATTAATTTGTGCAGGTATGTGAAAAGTTCACATGCTAACACAGCAATTGGTTGGCAGAAGACTTAGCTCGTAAATAGGCCTAAATAACGTAAATAACTTTTTTGAGAGGTGCTGTGTCTTCATTAGCGATATTTACTGAACGACAGTGATACTAAGTCAAACGACTTTTTAATCATTGCACTGGTATGTGGGTAGACAGACAATAAAAAAGGAGCAATAGAAAAAGAAAGACAGAAAGAAAGAAAGGAAAATGAGGGAAGAAAAAAAGAAAGAAAGGCCGAAAGATAAAATACAAAGAAGAAATAAAAATTGGACACATGGCCACCGAAAAACTGGAGACCTGAAAGTGGAAAGTCATCAGGCCAAGTTACGCTGATGTGAGGGTGCCTTCGGGAAGCGTTATCAGCGCCTCGCTTTACGATGGAGCTCAAGCCCTAATGGCAAGCACATGTTACCAGAGACCTCAGACTCTGTACATTTCTGCCGCAGACTTCCACATTCCCAGCATGCTTTGGGCCCCTCCGTGCCCATGTGCTGTCACACTTAAGGCCCAACGGCGTGCTGTAAGGGCGCCCCATGCATTTCGCGAACCTAATCGGCCCGGGCGGACGGGGGAGAGGAGGCCTGGAGCCAGAGCGAGCGAGCGAGGGATATTGCAGAGACACCGCAGAAAAGCTGCTCTTGAGGCTTCCACAGAAAGGGAAGTGCTGCCTCAGCAGACCAGTGCCAGGGCTCCTCTCTCTCTCTCTCTCTCTCTCTCTCTCTCTCTCTCTCTCTCTCTCTCTCTCTCTCTCTCTCTCTCTCTCTCTCTCTCTCCCTCCCTCCCTAATTCCCACCTACCCTTCCTGGTATTACATGACTGTGGTCACAGAAAATACAGAGGCAAGGGATTCTTGCCTGGTGAACAAACATGGCAGACAGGCTTGTGTTGCAGTGTTTTGACTGCTGAGCGTGAGGGCCCATATGTTCAGTAAGGACTTGTTTGCCTCTGTGTGTGTGTGTGTGTGTGTGTGTGTGTGTGTGTGTGTGTGTGTGTGGTTGTGTATGTCTGGCGCCGTTTTGTGCTCTTGGTGTGTGCAGCATCTGTGAGTGCAAGTTTGTATGTGTGTGTTAATGCGCATGTGAGAGAGACAGAGAGAAAGAGAAAAAGTGTGTGTGTGTGTGTGTGTGTGTGTGTGTGTGTGTGTGTGTGTGTGTGTGTGTGTGTGTGTGTCTGTGTGTGAGTAGAGGGTGTGGGACAGTATACGTGTGCAATGATGACTGCAAGCGCCTCATAAATCTACAACATCTGCATGCCGTCCGGAGCCAAAGACAATATCCCCCATACCGTGACAAGGAGTGGCTGAAACAACACGCTCATGTTTACAGTATCAAAATGAAATTTGAAAAACCTGACAAATAAATCTGCTTTTGCGCCATACTTATAATCCCCAGAAGCCCTGTAGAGGCATGAATTGATTACACGTACACTGCAGCTGGTGTCTTAGAGATGACCTCCATGACGTACGCCCCCGAAGTGATGTCAGGGAAGTCTCGCTGTCGACCTTTGAGCTCTTTGGCCAAGCTGTGGAAACAGAGGACAAATAGTAATGTTTTTGTGCTTCCTATAATTTATGCAGAATGGGTAAAGGAGTAAGGAGGGCTATTTTGTTGTTGTTACTCTCATTTTTTAACAAAATGATTTGACCAGAGAGAATTCAAGTTTATTGCCATGCCATAAAGTGCAAAAGACCAAATTTAACAAGTTCAACAAAGTTCATAATTAGAGTCTAAAGACTTTGGCCTATTTTGCAGGCCTCTCAGAGAGAGAGAGAGAGAGAGAGAGAGAGAGAGAGAGAGAGAGAGAGAGAGAGAGAGAGAGATTGATGTACTTACGCTGGAGTTAGTGTCATCATTCTCACACCGATGTACCTCGTCTTTGCTGTTCCACGGCCTGAAAACAATAACATTGCAATGGTATGAAGCCAGTTATAACAAAGTCCTCCTGGCCCGAGGCACCTAATCTTGTTTCCATTGGCTTGATACTCTAGACCTTGTCTTCATAATCTAGGCGTTGTAATACGGACCCTTTGGACTAAACCTCTTGATGTGGTCATAATGCTTTTGTTGTACAACAATTTTATTATTCATGACAGTACAATCAAGGTCAATCAGGAAACACGAAAGCTTATATCGCCTCTATTCCATCGAGAGTTTACCTCTGGCTTGCCTGTCGTAAGACTCGGCAAGAAACTGCCGAATCTTGTCTGAGGGGATGGCGAAGGAGATCCCAGCTGTCACTTTCAGAGTGTTGATCCCGATCACTTCACCGTCCTGTCAGGAACACATGGTTTGTACAGGTGCAGCTTAGTATACTTGTGTTGTGTGAGTATCTACATAGATTACAGTTACACCACCACTCTTCTGTGAACACTGAGTGAGTACACTTGACAGTCTGTGCTCTAATGAGTACAGACACATACTCCAGGAGCATACGAAGGAAAAAAGCCTAAAAAAAAAATCCAGTTCTCACCAGATTGACTAGAGGTCCTCCTGAGTTGCCATACTGTGAAAAAGCAAAGAGAAAAATCCATGAGAAAAACACATTAGATGCAAGGAGTTGGAGACAGCCTGAGGTTGTGTACTTCACACAGATGAGACGGGGAGATTTCATGGTGGCCATTTACAATGTAAATTCCTCCAGCCTAGATGAGGACTGATAGGCGGGTCAGCCATGGCCACAGCCACAACACTTGGGATAAAATCTTCTCTTTGATCCATGGCAGTAGTGCCACGGTATATACGACCCTGACGCCAAACTGAATCGATTTGAGTGTGGGAATCTGTGTATGTGTGTATGAATGTGTTTACTGTATGTGTGTGTGTGTGTGTGTGTGTGTGTGTGTGTCTGTGTGTGTGTGTCTGTGTGTATGTGTGTGTGTGTGTGTGTGTTTGTGTTTGTGTGTGTGTGTCTATGTGTGTGTGTGTGTGTGTGTGTGTGTGTGTGTGTGTATCAGCCAAGGTCTTGCATGTAGAGAAGTTGCACTAGCCATGAGTAGACTAAAAATCAAGCCTCCAAGAAAACATGGCCAAACAGATCAATAAAAGCTTCAACGTCTATGTAACCATAGTACCTGAGAAAGCTACACTCATGAGCCATGTCTTACAAAGATAAAAATGTCACTTTGATGAATTACTACATAGAGATTTGCAATATATTTTATTTCTGTGCACGTGGAAGTGCACAAAAGAGTAAGAGAGTAAGACTCACATTGATAATAGCATCAGTCTGAATGTAGTCCATGTCCGAGTTGCGAAGGCCCAGTTCCTTGCCGCCTCTTTGAGTGGTGCTGACAATCCCCGTGGTAACGGTGTTTTGGAGGGAAAAGGGGCTGCCAATGGCAACAACAAATTCTCCTGGTCTCAGGTCAGCCGATCGCCCCAGCAACAACACTGGCAGCTTTTTCTGTGAGAAAAGAGGCACAGCAGGGCTCCATTTTGTAAGGAAACATTTAAAAGCTGGCACATATTTTACCATCCAATCAGCATCATGCATTAGCAATGAGTCACATATAAAAGATAAGTGCACTTGGTCTGCGTACAAATTTGCAGCTAGGCAGTATTTACCCATTATACGGCACATTAAATCCAGCACAAGAAATATCTGACAGATTATCTTGAAGTGACAATAAAATGACTAACCATCTGTTTCTATCTTATGTGTAAGCAGGCGTGATGGCATATTGATATGCTCTTGTTTAGAATGAATAATACTGGTATCGAAACTACCGGTATTGTATTTTGGCATGAAAATGTAGGCTACCTAATCTCCTTTTGCACCATGTGACCTCCCTGATGACCTCAATGACCTTCTGATACAGGGTCTGCCCTCAGTTAGCACGCCGCCCATGTCCGCTATCATTCCCTTCCCAGAATGGAGGAGAGCATTTTAGCCACAGAGGGGTACTTCTGAAACCTTATCGCCGGGTAACCTTTATGATGTCATGGAAAGCAAGGACACTGGAGGGACACAAATATCGAAACGAGCTTTCCAAATTCCAAGCCAGAACTTTTCCAGTCATTTCCGGAATCTTTCTGAAAACATATCAAGCAGGTGGGGGTGGGGGTTTTGAATGCAAGTCTACACAACAGTAGACCTGTCTCCCAATGGGACTGTGTCTATTTTGTTTACTCATGGTAAAAATAGTGTTACCGTACCAACGTGGTAACTGAGAAGAGCTTGCAAATTGAAGTCACAAAAAAACTGACCCTGAATTTCCACACACTGACTGACCAGATAAGACTCACGTTGCAATAAAGTAAGATGTGCCATGTGATACGCAGAATATACATGAAGGAACAGGCTCACATGAACAACTCTGGTCTCACCAAGCTTATGGAATGAAAGGACGTTTGTTGTCGTAGAAGATAACATTTTTTTCCCCTCCAGGTGCAATTACGTAAGAACTTCAAAAGCAATGTACTAAAACACTACTTGACTAGCTGACAGTAAAACTTTAACAGTAAACTTCACAGTAGGTGGTCTATTTATGCATTTCTTTATCTTCTCCATCCTACTCATGAGAAGGCCGTACCCATACATGGTCTATGAGCTGAGTCTGATTGCTGCGCTTCACTTAATGTGTCAAATTTATCAGAACTAAAGCAAAATTTTGCCATTGCATCTGTCTCACGTCAAGATGAATCATCCAAAGTTAATCACATATTATAGTCTTTTCTCAAAGGACATGCAAAAGCATTCTTGAAAATACACTCAGCTGAGAACTGGCATGAATGAAAATGGCTTTTGGTATTGTTTTTTTCCAATAGCATTGAGCCCAATGTTTGGAAAGCGAGGTTCGTCATGTGGTGAAGCTCGGAGCGAACTTGACCCGTGAGGTACAAGGTGTCTTTATAAATAGAGCAACGATGGTGCGGACCGAGCAGACGAGAAGATGAACCTTTTAGTCAGACCTTCGTTTCTCTAACCCCCCCCCCCCCCCTCCCTCATCCCCCACCTTCCTGGAGACCTGGCACTAGAATAGCAGACAACCTCTCCATGCAACCCTCTACCCCCCAACACACACACATGCAACCCTCTACCCCGCAACACACACACACACACACACACACACACACACACACACACACACCACCCACACACGCTCTCCGAGCCCAACGGAGGATAAGAGGATAAACAGATGGACAGAGAAAGACTGGAGGAAAGGGGAGAGGGACACACAACTGTGACAGGAAGTCCATCGAATTCCAGAAATCAGGAATATTCACTGATTTTTACAGAGAAGTCCTTGTCTCATTTTCTACCATTATAACTGTTCTTCTTGTTTTACATATTTCCAAGTCAGAAAAGAACACATAACAAGAAGAAGCCAAAGAATGAACAAATTTGAGAAGGTTCCAATTTAGAATTCCAAGCAGAGACAGACACTTCCTCTGAGCAACCTTCTTTGCATCTGGCATCTACACAGGTGTGGTTCTAGCACACAGGTACAAAGCCATGGATGTAAAGGACCACTTTCTTTCTCCTCCTGAAAGTGAGGGTGAGTCAGGCTCTTCTTCATATGTGTGAACGAATATCCACTCTTGAGCTCGATGCCGACACAGGAAATGACCCAAAAAAAGCCAGAGGTCAAAATTGGCTGTCAGTTAGCAACCACAAGTGAGAACTGTGAGCCATTTTGTGTCAAAGAAGCCCATTAGTCAGCCATTTCAAGGAATGCCAGTGGCCTAACTGCCCTCTCTCTCTCCCCCTCTCTCTCTCTCCTTCTCTCTGTCAGTCTCTTTGCTTTCTCTTTCTGTCTGTCTGTCTGTTTCCTCACCGCAATTCTGACTCAAGAATTAATTCCGATGCAAAACACCCAAGTCAGCATCTCCAGAAATAAGTAGCGGATAACTTGCGGATGAAAAAAAAAAAAGTCTTTCCGAGACTACAGAGGACCGTTTTGTTTTTTTCATCCTTTGACTCAGAAGCGGCAGCTGTGTATCGGCTGTATTATGCACGTTCGCTGGCCAGCACCCCGGTCACCTCGGCCGGCCCTATACATCAAACACACACCTGGCCCGTAAACCTCCCGTGCACTCAGGTGCGTGTGTTTACAACGGCTCGTGTCACATGGTAAGAATGCAGCATAAACATTGTTACGAGGCACTTATCTCTCCAGGCCACTGGGAGAAAGAGAGCTTGGGCACGCGGCCGTCGCAACAGGAGGTCAGCCTGACTCTCCAAGACCTCTGCGATGGAACAATGCATGCAGAACAACGTTAGTCTAACGTATAACAACTGGGTTGTATTAGCGTGTTTTTAATTGCATTGAGGAAGAGGAGGAGGAGGGGGTGGAGTGGAGATATCCAGAGTAAACCAACTGTGAAGAACCCCACATACCACAAGGTCAAGATGCACGACTATCTAGCCCATCACACACACACACAAACACACACACACACACACACACACACAATTATGTGACTCCGACTTCCCTGAAACTTGTTAAAGGAGAGAAGTAAAGAGAAAGTGGCAGAGAGAGAGACAGAGCGAGCAGAAGAAAGAAAGAGAGAGATGGAAAGACAAAGAGACAAACAAGAGAAATGGTTTGGCAACAGTGTTGAGAAGAAGTTTGTGGCACATGTTTTGCTCGTGTGAGACAGCTGGATCTGACTTTGTTTATGAGCATCTGTTTGGATGTGTCAGGGTGTTAGTGTGTGTGTGTGTGTGTGTGTGTGTGTGTGTGTGTGTGTGTGTGTGTGTGTGTGTGTGAGAGAGAGAGAGAGAGAGAGAAAGGAAAGGAGGAGTTTGAAATGGGTGGATGAGGGAGCAGCCTGCCATGTGGTGGACTCTACTGAAAACCCTCATAAACACACAGCTAATCACAGCCTCACAAAAAAAAAATTTAAAAAATCAATCAAATGACGCCAGACTTGGCACAGGAAGTGACATAATCAGCCAGGTCAGATGAACGAGGGCCCTGGCTGACAGGAGCAGAGTTACCCAGTAGCCCCCAGGGCCACCATGGAGCGGCACTTCCTGATTGAACCATTACAGCACTTGGATTTACGTCTCGTTAAAAAACCATCACATTAATGACGTCCTAACGACTTCATGTGCAGGTGCGAAGTGGATGAAATATTGCAGCCCTGTTCTCTAGGTCTCAGGTTAGAGGCGCTCCGCTGTTCTTAGATCAGTGGGCCGACAGTGGTAGATTACAGGGCAACGAGGTAGGCTGCTGCTACTACCATATCCCTGACTGCAACAGGTCAGTTTACATACACACAAACCCACATTTACACACACACATATGCGCACACACACACTCGCTCTCGCATACACACAAGCGCAAGCATACCCACACACACACACAGACACAAATACTCTTAAACGTTCAAACAGATGCTCACAAAAAGTAAAATCTCTTTCTCCCTCTCAAATTCTCTCTCTCTCGCGCGCACACACACACACACACACACACACACACACACACAAAAACACACACACATATTGCACACACACACACACACATGACCAGACACACAAACACAGACGCTCACTATCAAGAGGTGAGAGTGACACCACACATCTACCCCTAAAGCACCTCGCTGCCCTCTGACCAGCCTCTCTATTCATCTGTAATAGCATACCAGCCAGGTTATTTTTGGCCTGGAGAATAGCAGCCGTAAAACACTCGACTCACACACACACACACACACCGGATCCTCGTCTCGGACCTGCGGTCACTGGGGGGTGGGGAGGTTGTGTGTGTGTGTGTGTGTGCGTGTGTGAGGGACTTGACTTACTCCCTCACCCAGGCTGAACTGTAGGGGCACACCAGTCACCAGGTGATTCATGTGGTCTCGGCACCCCACATTTTCTTTCCTTTTTTCCAGAACTCACCACCACCTTACAGCCTGCCCATCAGACTCAAAAGGCTTATGTGTGGTCCACTATGGTTCCGTGTGATTGCAGTGGTCGCCATGGCGCAGGTCTGTTTACGTGCGGCTCGACTGTCTGTCTGGCCTGACCACAGGGGTGACGCACTTTCCTTTAAGGTCGACTTTTGTCTTTTTTTTCTGCTCTCCTTCACCATCCCACCGTTCTTTCATTCTATTTTTTTTCACTCATTCACTCACTCACTCACTCTGGGTTCTCTTCTGCAGTCTGCAGAGAGA
>JAODXP020000006.1:28408323-28465274 GCA_027497455.2 Sardinella longiceps
TGGGTGTATATGTGAGGCACAAGAGGTTTTGGTTCTGGGTGCTCACGTGTGTGTGTGTGTGTGTGTGTGTGTGTGTGTGTGTGTGTGTGCGTGTGTGTGCGTGTGTGCTTGTGTGTGTGTGTTTGTTTGCGTGTGCGTGATGTATGTGTGTGTGTGCGTGTGTGTATGTGTCTGCATATGTGTGTGTGTGTGTGTGTGTGTGTGTGTGTGAGAGAGAGAGAGAGAGAGAGAGAGAGAGAGAGAGAGAGATAAATGACTGAGTGTATGTGTTCACATACGGTTCAATCCCATTCCTTATAAGGTTTGCGTTCCCATTTCAGACATATCTGGTGCTTGCAGACATTTTGCTATATTTGCAAACATGACTGATCTGTTTTCCGAGCCAGGCCTTTTCACCATGTAGTCATTTCACAGAGGTTACATAATTATTAATATCATTCCCTCCCACTGCCCCTTTTCATCCCCTGCTGCTGCCAGCAACTATATTCCTTACTTACCTGATCTGAAGGCCGCAATACTATTGATCAGTTCGTGTTGAGAGTTTGGCAGGCTGTGCTGCAGCTCATGTGGACACTATGCCCTAAGAGACTATTACTCCAGTCCACAGCCACTCTTTGTGTCCAGCCATGCAGTGTGTGGATGAGGTAAAGCCGCGTACACATACATCGTTACTCGCTCGTCGCTAAGCTAGGAGGGATAACGTATTGTCAATGAGTTTCAGCGATGCGAGTAAAAAGACAGGCGAGTAGCTACTGGCGAGGCGATGTGGGCGGGTACGGGGATAAACTTATTTTAACTTTCAGCGATGCAAGTAAGCGAGTAACCAATGAGAATGGAAGATTCCATTGATTGACAGTTAACTGAAGCAGCGAGTTACATGGGAAACTTGCGTTTGTAGACAAAATATCTCTTGTTTTTGCAAACTGTGGTTCATGATATATGTGAAACAAATTAAATGAGTGAACTGTAAGCAATGTAAACGTAAAGGTATGCACAGGCGTGTGACTAAAACTTTTAACATGCTCCTCTCCGATACTTCAGTAGTGACGAATAAACAAATAGCTACCTTGGTAACGAGAGAGTGTTTGCTAGCTAGAAGCGATGAACTAGTAACGACGTATGTGTACGGCCCTTAAGGATGCTGGGGGGCTTAGCTAAGACTTTAGAGTCAGTAATTTTAAAACGTGTCACTTTGAGGGGGAAACAGCTATTGCTCTGTGTGTTTTGGAGGAAAGGGGTTGTGTCTTTGAATGAGGTGTAGCGAGATTTGAATTGTATTCATTGTTTTTTGTACAGTAGATTTCTGGTATAAAAGTACTCATTTTTGTAGATTCCTGGTAAAAAACTTTCCCATATTCCATATTTAATATGGCTGATTAGACACACTGCTGACACACCCACCCACACACACACACACACACACAGGCATATTCATCTAGTGTTAAGTGTGTGTTGGTCTCTGATTCAGACCCTCGACCACAGGGAGCTTAAGGGTTCTGAGTGAAGTCATCAGTGTCTCACGGCTGCTATGTGTTTAAAAAACACTTTACTGCTCGACTGCTGCTTTAAGACACACTTCCCCTCAGTCTAAATAAAACTTCATTGCCTCTCTTCCCACCCCCTCCCCCCACCCCCCTCTCCCTCTCTCTCTCTCTGTCTCTCTCTCTCCTCTCTCTATCCTTCTTCCCACTTCTCACACTTTCTTTTTTGGGGTTTTCCATCTTGATATTTTCTCGCTTTCTTTGAGTTTATGAGCACAGACATGGTACATCTCATGCAAGTCAAACATTCTGTCTTCTGTCATCAGTCCGCTAACCGCTAAACTAGACGTGCTGAGTTGTATTTGAAAAGACAGATTAGGATTAGGATACTGGGTATTTAAACAGCTCGGTTAGTGTATTTATTTACCGGTGGGTCGATCTTGATCAGGGCGATGTCTGCTTTCTCGTCGACGTCTTTGATCTTGGCGTCGAAGGTGTCACCGCTTTTTAGCTCCACCTTCACCCGATGTTTGTTAGCCACCACGTGAGCATTGGTGACGATCAGGCCGTCCTCGGACACCACGAAGCCCGATCCACTTGCCACAGCCATCTCACGCTTGGAGTACACCATTCTGGGAATGATGGAGGATGAAAAGAGGATGAAAGAGCAAAATACAGATACAGGTCTGGGTTAACCATCCTTAATCAAATTGATTGTTTTGATCAATTTCATTAATTGATTAATCAATTAATGATTAATAAAACATACAATACAAATATTGTAAATTTCAAAATGAAAAGTGAGACAGACAAAGGTGTGTCAAATGTGCAGCTTGTTCCTCTGAGTTTGGCACTGTAGGCTCCTTACTTGCGGTAGAGTTCAATATGCACCACAGCTGGGGCGATCTTCTCCACAACATCAGCAATGAAGTTGTACTTGTGTCTCAGGCTGTTTGGGTTGTCCTGGGCTGAAATATCAAAAACATACACAGAGATGAGGGACGACTAGAAAATAAACTCATTCTTGAGCTCCCAGAGGGTTCAAATATATGGGGGGAAAAAATCCCCACAAACAAAACAAACAAAATTCTCAATGCTTTAATGTAGCAGTCACGTGGATGGAATGTTGTCTACTGAACAAAACATGGTTGCACACCTGACACGTGTTACATTGTACACTATCAACACATATATCACATATCACATCAAGAACATATATCTTGTCTTGAGAAGCTTAGGTATCAGGAGGACAAGTCTGGAAATGTTGTATGAGGCGGTATGCTCTGTAATTTTACACTTTAGGGCGGGAGAAAAAAACGACAAAGTGTACAACTGTATATTTATCTCCCCTCTGATGGTTATCGTGGACATTTCCCCTCTCTCTAAACAAAGCTCATAAAAAGCAACACTTTCCCTTTCGTCCCCTCTTCTTCTGGGAGGGGTAGAGTAGAACCACTTAGCAACTGCAGGCTCTTACGAGTGGCTTTGTGGACGCTAATCCCTAGTAGACCTAGGCCTACCACCAGAGCTCTGCTGTGGAATGCCTCTGAATGTAAATTGCGTTTAATTACAGACTTGGTAAAGCAGCATCACTGCTGCAGCTTGTGAGAGTGTGTGCCAAAGGATGAAACAAATGAGAAACACATGATTAGACAGTCTCTCTCTTTCTGATTGCATAGGGTTGGGCTTTTTTTTTTTTTTTTTTGTCTTTTTCCTCAGGGGAGGCCCATGTTGCTTTGTTATGTGAGTTTACTAACCAACGTGCAGCCGTCTTTTAAGCGTGAAGTGGTGCTAATTACATAGCCGCTAGCCTCGCTTTCCCACACGCTCTCATGTCCAGGGGAGGGAACTTCCAAACACACATTGGTTTATTATTATTATAACCCAAACTGTGGGTCTACGCCACTGCCAAAGTTCACTGGAAAAATCATAGTCATTCTGATTTTTTTTTTTTTTTAATAAGGATTGGGTTTTTTTTTTTTTTTTTTTTGGACTGGCAGAATATTTAATAAAGGACACTGTCATAAATAACACACTGCTTTCTGCAAGCCATGGTTGCTGAAAGTCAAAACAAAATTTTTTTACGTCTTTTTCTTTTCCTCAAATTCATTTCACTTCTCAGTGTTTTTAAAACTGATTCAAAGTGACAGAAATAGAGCAGCCAAGACTGATGATATTTACTGTACATGGTCATAATGCAGTTAGGTGTACCCAATGCATCCCTCCTGGATATTACCAATGCAAACAAAGAGCTTCCATTTACACAGTAGGGTCACCACAACGACACAGCTGCTTATCATCACATTGTCATGGGAACCGGGGACGTCTTTAGCTAGACCATCAAACTTGATCTGAAAGACTCTGCAGTCTCATGACTCCAAACCATTACTGTAAAAGAAATTCCAATCCCTCTTCCAAGGCCCGTAAAGGCATACGCTGTTGTGTCCATCGGAATGTAAGAAGACACTTCCATTCTTCTCCAAAATCCTCGTCAGACACAATCGGAGTAGACAGGGCAAACTCCTCGACCACGGAGGTCCAGGTTCACCTCTTCACCTTTAGTTTGTCAGTCAGATGATGAACCTTTGTTATCTTTCCAGTGGTTTTCATCACACGCTGGCACTGCAGGCCCCTATGAACTCTTCCTTGTCTAATGCGCTGTTTGCTTCCAACGAAAGGTTTCTCAGAAAATGGGAGATGCCACGAAACTTAGTTGGTGTTGAATCAACAATGAAGTCACCACTGGCTAAGATACATGCTAAGTTCCACAGTGTGATCCGGGAGCCGCCCACAGATTTCCAGAAATGCTTTGACAATGCCAATGTGTCTGTCCACTGTCCAGTGAGGAAGAGTTTCAGCTGACCCCGGCAAAACAACGGCAAAAAGCCGACCAGACCTAGCCCTGGCGTTCAATGCCCAACACTAAAATCACAAGTGATATTTCAGCTGCTGTGGGACCTACACTATTGCATTTCTCGTATGCATCTCGTGAAGCATCGTTTACGATTGTCCAGAGCCGTTTATTGGGCGCTACGAATGTCTATCATAGCGTCTGTACATACCTCGGAGCCAATACCAGAGCCACCACGTGACGTAAAATGCAATCGAGGGCCGTACAAATCCCTTTCTGTTCTGCGATTGGATATCGAAAGTAAGCGAGAAAAACGGCCATGGTCACCATGCTGCTTTGCAGAGTGGAATGAAATAAGCGCGCAAAGGAGCATGGGAACTCCCAGGCTAGACCAGACCCAGATAGGACCGAGAGGCCACTGCACCCAGTAGTCCACAGACTGTTGACCACTGTGAGACAGTGCGAGGGCGCACACTTATGACATCAGCATTCTGTATTCATGGCATGGCTTGGATGGGGCAGGAAGTTGGGAAAGCCACAAAAGAAAGAAGAGGACCATCTGCCACAGCAAAGAGCACATGAAATGCTAATTCATCAAAAGAAAAAAAGGAACAACGGCCAAAATCATAAAGGCTTCAAAGAGGCCCTTTCAAATTGTAACGCTTTCATGAATCCAGTGAACTTGAACACTGAAGCAGACTTCTGAGTTGAAGTCAACAGAGGCCTGAAAAAAAAGATGAAGAAGAAGAAAAAAAATCATTCTATATCAACCCAAATACTATGTATTTTTTCCAATGGATATTTTTTCTCTCTTTGTTGTCATTGAAATCTTGCCAATTGAGTGCAGTACTCTATAGCCAGAGGGGAAAACTAAAAGAGTGTATTTTTTTCTGTGGCTCGCTTGGTCCCAGTGCACCAAGGCAGTCTACAGGAGGAGGGAATTATGGGAAATACTGCCATGTCTAGGGAGACATTTCAGCACTGTGCATCATACTGAGCCATGCGTTTCGACGAGGACAAACCCCAGCAGTGCATCTACTCTGCTGTATGACCAGCAATTCAAGCATATCATTTCAGGCAGCTTTCCCAGATTTAATAATGTCTGACCTTCTGCCTGTACTTTCCTGTTGTAGGCCTTCAGTAGTCTCACATAATAACAAAGGCCTTGATGAGAGGTTGTCTCTTCAGCACGTTGAAAAAGAGTGAAAAGGGATAGGATTGGTGGTCCCACTGTGGAAATCACATCTATTGTGGGATGTACGGGTCTTTTGCTTTCCTGACTTCAGTTCATTCACTTCATTCCCAAATTTAGTTTCAAAGATGCTGGAAAAAGCCAGGCTTGCCTTTCGTGTGTTGCTCTGCAACCTGTACCCACTTCAGAAGCCCCACTTCTTCCTGTTAATGTGCTGTGCACATGGTCTTCAGCAAACAACAGTGACACTTAGACTCAATGCTGAGTGAATGCATCAGAATCATTAACCGAAAGCTAAATAAAGAAGTAAATTAACTAAAGATGTTGCTGTGAGTTGGAAAATTGGAAACAGAACATTTGCCTGTAGGTATGAAAACGTTCTATTTGCTCCCAGATTTAGTAATGGGGTATGTTTAAGATGCATACACACATGCTGTTGAGCAGACGATCACCACATCCTTTGCCGCAACAATTCGCCAGTTACTCTCTGACTCATTTCACGGTCCAGCGCACTGCATACAGATCCTTGACTGCTCAAACACGACGGAAGGATCTGTGCCATGTGGACACAATCACGACGCTATTGTGAGACAGCAGTGGCCTTCAAACGAAAGTAAAAACGTATGACTGGGAGGATTTGGACATTTAGTCCAACCGATATGGCTCTCGAAAATGCAGCTCTAATTCTGTCACTGGTTGTTTGTTTCTATCCCCTTCATAGTGATGCTTTGATAGAGAGAGACAGTTTTGAATCCGCTTGTACATCTGTAGACTGAGTTCATATGCTGTGGGCTGAGACCTCAGGCGAACACGTCACATTTGAGTGTTCTGTTCTTGTGCCAGAGCGCTCGTTGGCTTTGGGCACGGACACAAATGTTTCATCAACATTTTGTTTGGCCATGTTCAATTGGCAATATGGAAAGCCTGCGCAGAGAGAGAGAGAAAGAAAAAAAAGAGCAACTCAGGCAATCTAGGGCAAGTGCTTCAAGACTCGCTTTCAAATCGCTTTCAGAGGAAACGTGGCCTGAACGATTCCAAGATTGGAAGGAAGGAGGGAGGGGGGAGAAAGGCAATCAATTACAGTAATGAACAAGCAACACGAACAAAGGCATGAAAAGGACAGTAACAGAGTGTCTGAAGGAGATGATAATATCGAGAGAGAGAGCCTGAGTCAACATCAGGAATATAACGGATGGCTTGCTTCTTCCCTGACATCTACTCGCCCAAATACCGAGTGGACGTGGAGAGGATATTGCTTTAGGGGACCCAAGACGCTGTTCCCACAGTTTCAGCCCACGAGGGGAAGCTCTGAATATACACACATATACAGCAAACACATACAAACAGACAGACAGACAGACACACATCTCTGTGGAGAAACAGGAGACGTGTGAGAGCTTGTGGGAACCCAAGTTGACCACTACACACCCCCCCCTCTCAAAATCACACCATTGACAGTGTTTTATTAAGGCTATGATGTCATGTCTATATGTGTCGAGAGACGTTACTGAGGGCCACTATCTCAATCAGTTCCAGTTGAAAACACACACACACACACACACACACACACGGACACACACCTGACAGGGACCTTGCCCTGATGCCCTGCCATTGTTTTATGAGCACTTTCCATCGGGAAGTCGCTGTGCAGACCGAGAGACTGGATTTCCTTGGCCGGGGTCACGCTGCAGTAACATTGTCCTCCTCCTCACTCACTCTCTCTCTCTCTCTCTCTCTCTTCCCTCCCTCTCTTTTTTTGTAACGTGGCCTCCATCAGCTGGCAGACAAGAACACATGCCCACCTGTCACAAACTAACTAAATCATCATAGCAACTGCACCCTAAGGACTCATAGTCAACTTCCCACTCTCTCTCTCGCTCACTCACTCACTCTCGGTTTCCCTATGTCTGTGTGAGTGTCTGTCTCGGGCGTCTGTGTGTGCGCATACTTCTGTGTATATGAGTCTGTCCTGTGTCAACACTGCCAAGCGCTCACTGAGTGGGGGTCTATTGGACTATCTATGAATCTCTGGACTATCAGTTAAGCTGAGACAGCAGGAAGTAGACGCAGGACTTTTTCCAGTCGTGCGGAGCAAGCGAGCGACGGACACGGAGCCACAGAGCCCTGCGCTATCAGAGGACAGGATCATATGGCAAGAGGCCGCAGATATGGAGGGGGCCACGTCTCTTTGTCTGAGGTCACGATATAGAGAGAGGGGAGAAGTGCCTTATCACGAACATTGGAGGGGAAGGGGTGTACACACACACACACCAAGTTAGGAATGAGGTTAAGGTAGGGTGATAAAGCATGGGAGTAGTGAGAGATAGGGCTGTTGAGATCGAGAGAGAGAGAGAGAGAGAGAGAGAGAGAGAGAGAGAGAATCTAGCAGAGAGCGAGATGTGGACAGACGGTGATAAATCACACTGAACGCAGTGCAACCCTTCACTTCACATGGAGTGCAGTGAAACAGAGAGCGAGACGAAGAGAGAGAGAGAGAGAGACGAAGAGAGAGAGAGAGAGAGAGTGAAAGATCCAGATGAGAGCAAACCTCTCCACCCGCCTACCAGTCCACCCGGCACATGTGAGAGACACGCTCTTGCACTCAGTGACACTCCACATCAAAGACAGCGGTCAGTCGGTAACCTCCCACAGATGGTGCGCCCCGCGCACGAGATCTCCCACGGTCAATATCGCACACACTGATCTGATCTCAAGGTCCTCCTCTTCCAACTCCTCCAAACCATCTAGTGTCAACGTCTGCTTTCTTGGCTTGATAACAGGATTCAGCTTTCATTTCATATCAATTCCACACTCCCCCAACCACACACACACGCACACACACACACACACACACACACACACACACACACGCACACACACACACACACACATACTCCACTGTGTTTGCCTCTGCCTTAAGAAAACACCACATGCACTGCTGGGGTGTTTCTGGATATTTCCCATGCATGTCACTCGTCCAATTAATTGGCTTTCAAACTCATGTGCGCTGCAAGGACTGCAGAATTTGACCTACATCCTTAGCCAGCCAAAATAACTTGCATAACCCCCCACCCCCCTTCCACACACACACACACGCACACACACACTTCAACTTCAGAACCAGATGCAAATGACATCATGTGAAGTGCTGCCCGGCTTATTTGCTGTTTTTTGAGAGGAGGCCTCCATCCAAAACCCTGGGACCTCTCACAGCTTGGCAACCCTCTCTACTTCTTCATTGGACCAATATGACAGCAGCCAGAGGTGTCAAGTAACGAAGTACAAATACTTCGTTACTGTACTTAAGTACATTTTTTAGGTATCTATACTTTACTCCACTCCTTATTTTTCTGCCTACTTTTTACTTCTACTTCTTACATTTTCATGCAAGTATCGGTACTTTCTACTCCTTACATTTTAAAAATCGCCTCGTTACTGCCATTTCTTTCGCCATGTTTTTATTTCGTCTCGTCATCGTTCAAACTTTTCTTTTGGGATCTTCAATTGCTCGTTAGGTGCTGTGCACGCACTGTGTGCGTGTTAGATGCAGCACAGCACAGCTCACCTCCTTGAGCAGAATCGCCCGCAATGCTTTTCTATCTTTCCTCTCCAGCGGAGCTACTAGGAAGAGTCATGTTGCAAGCTTTGCTGCTTTGAAAGCAAGCACCTGTCTAGAATAAGTATCTTCCTACCAAATTGTCTCATTTAAATTTAGGATCCCTGCAACATAGCCTACTGTCAAGAAGACGATTATTTGGCTATTAACGCAGCCTATTTTCATTTTACATCTAAGTAGCGATTGTTAGCTTACCTTGGAAATGCTGTTGCTGGGCATTTTAATAGTTGCAGGATAATTTTCTGCATAACATAAAAACTTGTAGCCTAGAACTCATGTTATAGTCTTGGCCGTGGCTACAATAGAGGACACCGAGGTCCGGACCTCGGTAATTTTTTCGAGCCGAAAATAAGTTTAACATTCTTCAGACGCGCCAATTAAGTAATCCTTTTGCGCGCGCTATGCCTCAAAACATATTGCCGGTTTTGCTTCATTGTCTTTCGTAAGCTTTATATGGGTATATCTGCTCTTACAATCGAGGTATTTGGTATTAAATTAAACTAGACAACCAGATCTATCCTTTGGTGTCATTGGCAACGTACTTGCTAGAGAATGACAGGGTTCAATTTCAGTATAGAAATCACCTATATTTAGGCAAGGTATGTCTTTATCTAGTGTTAAAGGCTGAACTTGCAAGATCACATATTATAATATAGACCTATAAGTTGCAGAGATCATCATCAAGTTTTCAATCTCATTGAAATCTGTGAAATGAACACAATTTTTAAAACTGTAATCTGTGGTGGGAGTACATTATTGTAGACTTAATGATTGGAGCACTTAAATCACACCCACTGGACTCACTCACTGAAATAAAATATATTTTCTCCAAACACAATCAGTGGCAGGTTACACTGTTGTCACACAATTTTAAATAGCCTAAAGAATTCTAAAAAGAGAAAGCTGCCTATGTAGCCTATTAGGAAGGAAGGAGGAGCTGTGTCTCATTGACTTTCAGTGGGTGTAATTTTGTAATTGTGCTCCCACCATTGCATTTTTATTAAGAATTGTGTTCATTTCACAGATTGCTGTGAGATCATTTTGAAGTTTTCTATCACCCAATTTCAGAAATGGAGCACCCTCATTTTAGGTGGTGCTGAAGTCTCACACAACTGATGGGAGAAGGGAAAGGGAGAGGGGTTTTAGAGTGTCTCAAACCTTTCCCTTTACTGTAATACTAGTTACTATAATAGTGTATCAAATACAATAAATGAGTTTAGCAAAGTCAGTAATGAGCTGGGGAAGTTCAAAGATTTCAATAGATTTCCTATGTTAAAAATGTTTCTATTTTCTACTATTGATATTGCTGTTTAAAACACAGCTTGCAAAAGGTTGAGAACCCCTGCCATAGAGCATGGCCTATCACTAGGCTATGTATCTAGAAATGAAGGCCTGCCAATGGCTGTAGGCCCATGCAGCACGGCCCAAGCCTTTTTGCCTTATAGGGCATTTTTTCTCTAAAATTACTTTTACTTTTATACTTTAAGTAGTTTTAAAACTAGTACTTTTATACTTTTACTTAAGTAACAAGTTTGAGTTGATACTTCAACTTTTACTGAAGTCTTTTCAAACACTAGTATCTATACTTCTACTTAAGTAATGAAAGTGAGTACTTTTGACACCTCTGACAGCAGCTGAGCTGGACTGTAGGAATATACTGGGATGATGAACACATATATCCTAAATGGCAGCAAGAGCAGCATATAACATGGAACAGCGCAGGAGGGACTGATTGAGACGCTTCATGCTGAGAAGCTTGAGCCTCATTAGAAATGGACAAGCTGTATGGAATTATAGGAACCTCAGTGGTATAATGCCAGGGATTATATTCTGTATATTTATATACATGTTGATATATATATATATATATATATAGAGAGAGAGAGAGAGAGAGAGAGAGAGAGAGAGAGAGAGAGAGAGAGAGAAGTTTTGTATAGATTCTTCTTTTCCCTCCCATGTCTACGCCACATAAAAAGTTGGAATGCGTATTTAAACATTGTGGTCAATCTGAACTGCTTTATGCACCTGTCCTATGAACATCACAAGCATGATGGTAATAATGACAGGTTTCATAGCAACAAAGAAAAAAACGTAACTCTCATCCATGAGCTCTAAGATGTCACCTATAGTGTACATAATAATAGTAATCAGGGGAAAAGCTAACGTGAGGTGAAGTTCAGGATTCAATAAGGGTAATAGGAGGAAAACATAATACAATATTCTATAACCAAAAGTCTGACTGATCTATTCAGCATTTTCTAACTTTAAACATCTGTTTAAGAGTTGAGTTTCCACTGAAAACATATGTGTTTTTGGGGGACATACATGTATAAAATCACTGAGCCCTCTCTGTGACTTCCCTAAGGAATGTTATAAAATATGTGCACGTACACACACGTCTAGCCTACTAGGAGAGGCTCAAACACCAGGGTGCCTTTTGAGGGGAGTGCTTTTGGGGCAGACACACATAAACTTGTGAGCCTTGTCTGCTTTGGGTTATGTCACATTGGCCCAGATAGAGAGAGAGGGGACCTTAACTCAGACCAGCGGGTTGGGGTCTACTTCAAGGGGAACGAGTGTGTGTGTGTGTGTGTGTGTGTGTGTGTGTGTGTGTGTGTGTGTGTGAGAGAGAGAGAGAGAGAGAGAGAGAGAGAGAGAGAGAGAGAGAGAATGTGATAGAGAGAGAGAGATATATAGAGTGTGTGTGTGTGTATGTGATGGGAGGGGGGGGGGTGTCTTTCTTCTTTGTAATTGTGTTTGACAGTAAAAGATAAGTTAAGAAACCATCCAAGACTATTATGTGATAATGACATGATATGTAAATCACTGTGTAATTAAATGACATCAAGCGTATTTGCAGTATGCAGTTTAAAGCAGAAAGGCTTGTAAAGCCTGCATGACAACCTTTGATCTCAGCAACCAATTATTTTTTCTGTCACCATAAAGCAGTTCCACACTAAGAAACAAAGACACTGACAAAAGACACTCTTGGCTGATAGTGTTCCAGCACAGATTTTTTTTTTCAGTGCGTAATTCACTGTTGGAAACTACTGAAAAATCTATGAGAAGACACTTCTCAAAAATAAGTATGCGCAACAGGGCAACTTCCCCCAAATGTCTGATCTGGGTATCTCTGTATAGCTTTTTTATTTCATAGCTTTATCATGTGTTCAAATAACATTAAGTCTCTCTTGAAATTAAATTGATCACTGGAATAACTTACACTTCCCACAAGCTCCACGCTGGATGAAAAGCACTGGCGGCTGCTGAAGTTTCTGCGCACGGCTACTGACTCGCTTGAGTTCGCAGATATTCCGGTAGGACACTCCGTCGCTCCCACACACGGGCTCCGTGGTTTTGCAAACACAAGAGCCAGTCTTGCCTCTTCTCCGGACCGTCGCACTGTACCCAACCCCGGTCGACACAACGCATTCAAGTCCCTCACCGCACACCGGGTCTCCTAACTTCCCGATGCCGCCACATCCCTCTCCTTCTCCGGAGGCGCACACGGTACAGCAGTTACACGAGTCCAGAACTTGTCCCGTTGCACAGTCCTTTGATACCGCCGGGCACATTGTCTTATCGCAACGGTCAGGACACCCGATCACATATCTTTTGGTGACTCGCGCTTCGACTGAAAACGATGCTGTGAGTATACTTAGGCAGATCACTAACAGAACCATGATTAAAATAATGAATCAACAAAACTAAATGGTTTAACTGTTTAAAAAGTGAAGGTTCTACACGTACATGAACCAGACTTTGTTTGGAACTAGTTGCTTGCTTATCACACTACTGCTAACTTTGTGCAGCTAGAGGGCAAATCGGTCTCTCCACTCTGCACACAATGCGCAAGTTTGCATTTGGGCTGGCGAAGCGTTTATAAATGCGCCCCCAATTCCGCATGAGCCGGCACGCTTTCTCACAATATAAACAAGCGCTGTGATTGGTGGCTTTGTGACGCTGAAAAGAAAGGGGGATTCAACTCATCTTTGTCCAAGAGGCATCCCCTCAAGCCGTGCACAAATCCGGATGGTGTTAGATTAACTTAAAAAAATATATGTTAAGCCGTCGTGTTTAATGAGACAGAACTATCTAGGCTACACGAAAAGCTATTGTAATAATCGCGCGATTTGGCACCATGTCGTTTTCATTTCACTGTTCAGTACTGATAATCCCATAGAGGATAAGTCTTGTATCTTTTACCATTTTACTCAAACACTAATCATCGTCTGAAGTCTTACCAATTGGTGCCTTTATTTATCCAAATCTGGGAAGCACCTCATTTATCGCTTTTTTTTTTTATTTTGTCTTCTACTATATTATTATTACTTTTTTGAGCACTTTGGTCAACCTTTGATTGTTTTAAATTGTGCTATATAAATCAACATGACTATGACTATGACTACCAGAGAGCAGTAGCCTACAACTGAGATTATAATGAGGTTTGATTTTGTAGATATTTGTATAATACCTTTTGTGAAAAACGATATGAGCTTTCTTTTGAGAGCTACTCTTAAGCAGTTGGTGAGCTTCTGATAGCTCCTGAGCAACCTCTTAGGGCCTAGAGTCTGCGTTATCAAATTTGGCAGTGATCCATGTGATACTATGGCTTATATATTTTCCCTAATCTCATCATTTTTTACAATTGGCAAATTTGATATGATTTAATTTGTTGTAATTTCAAGACCAGATTTCTTGGGACTGCTAAGCACAGATGAATGCTACATGGCATTGGAATCAGTAGGATTTACCATGTGAAAGTAAAGCAATCATGAGATATTACACAGATAAGAATGGGTATGGCATGAGCGCATGTAGGCTAAGTGACATTAATTCATTGCAATTTTTTGTGTAAACACTTCATCACTGAAACTAGGGACTAGTACTTTAGGACAGGTTAGGTTGTGCAGTTTCCTAATGTGCATATGCCTGTGATATCCGTGTGACAAAAACTCAGCAAGTCATTCAACAGTAGAAGAATTGGCTTCCAGTTAGGGTAGCCAGTAGCCTGGAACTCAAATTCTAGCGTACTCTAGCGGTAGCAAATTGAATTTGCTCAGCGATTACGTCTAGCTACGAGCCACAGGTTGTACTCAGACATCGGTGGTGTCTATCCAATCACGACGTTCTGTCTGGGCAGGGAGTCATTAGGCGGGCTTAGCATAGTTTAAATTGGTTTGTTAGTGGCTCTGATTGGTTGTAGCCGTCTTATCCGAGGGTCTACGTGGTCAGACTTTGCATTTTATGTTATAGTCTGGCTTGTCAGGCTAGCCAGTAAGAAGGCAAGTTAAGTCTTTGTGGTGGCCATGACCACCCTTGACTACCACATGGAGGGGGCCCCTGTGGCATGGCCCAGTCTGTGATTCAAGTTCAGACTTGAATTTTTGGCAGCATTTCACTTGCATCGAGTCTAATCATATACTTGTCCTGCTTGACAAGCATGTAATTGGTCCATCAAACTTTTCCTCTTTTAACTTACCAAAAATATATTCAGTATTTGCCCTTGTATAATTAGCCAGGCAAACACTGCCTACTGGCTCCGCTCATTTGATTTTGTTCCACCAGATAGTCAGGAAGAGCATAATAAAGTTACGTTTTCACCGGCACAGATCTGTGTGGGCCAATTTCAGTGAAAAGAGTGAGCAACTGAGTCACGATATTGTACCCAGACATTACCAACCTTGAGTCAAGTCTAGATAAAACATTTTCATATATGTTTTAAATGGATTGTAGCAAAATGTTTCAAAACATTGCATAGCACAAAGAGAGGAAACAATTGCCAATGGCAATGTTCCAGACGCTTTGCATGAAGTGAAACAATGTTAAAGCAGATGGTCAAATCAGGCTATTGTATAATGATCACTTGCTAACAAACCAAGTTACAAACTACACACAAACTCATAGGTCACTTCTTCATTGCACATCTTCAATGTCTGTAATGCTATTGGCTTTGTTAAATTAGCTGAGGAAAGAGGAGATAATCACTGCAATTGGTCTGACTTCTTCAAGCAGGGAAGTGCACCACCATCTGATGGCGGAGGTGTTTTTTTCATACTGGTTCTAGAATCATTCTGTCCCATAATGTGTCCAAAGTAAACCGTGAGGTAATTCCCAAGTCCCCGAATTAGTGACATTCTCAGCTGGATAGGTGGTGAGTAATATGAGAAGTGAATAAGAGTTTATAAATTTAGATTGAGCACAAGGGGGAACAAAATCCATGCCAGATTGTCTGGTACCATTCAAATTCAAGTTTGCAATGCTTTATTGGTCCCAAGCTTTCACTTCGTCAACATCTCTCTTTTTCCTCTCTCTCTCTCTCTCTCTCTCTCTCTCACTCACACACACACACACACACACACACACACACACACACACACACACACACACACACAGGCACGTGCAAATTTCCCAAGTATTTATTCAGGGACATATAAAAAATGTAATAAAATAATTTGAAAAAGGTAGTAAAGCCTCTCTCTACTAATGCATTTTAAATAGGCATAAGGACATGCACAATAGTGTATATGAGAACCTTAGGTGAAAGCCCAACTAATAGAAAAAAAATCAAATTAACCCATAATTTTGGAAAATGGCAAAGAGCATTTGTGGTATGAGTGGTGTTTCTATTTACTTAACAAAACTCGTGGAAAATTAAATGGTGTTTGCACAGATTTTTAAGCATTATTATGGGAACACTGGATAGAGGGTGAATTCAGGGCAGGGACGTTTAAAAAGAATTTGCGGTCTGAAATGCTCGTCTCACACTGACCAACAAATGGCTGTTGTGTTTTTCACGAGAGTTTGTGTCTACAGAGGCTTGTATACTGTATACTCCAGTGGGCAGAGGCCAGGAGCTGTGGTGGTCGTAAACCTTTTTTTTTTTTTTTTTTTTTTAACAACATGACTGGCGTCTCGCCCAGGATTTTTCATTTACAAGATTTTAACGAGTGTATTGGATGATTAGCCAGACCCCTCCCACAAACCCATGAAAATAACTGATGGTCCCTGTTGCTAGGCAGTACTGTTCTTGAGTGAACTCATCAGAGTAATCCAAACCTGAGTGTATCTGTTCAGGCATCATGTCTCGGCTACTAATAGCCACTTCATAAAGGAGGAATGAACACTTCCACTAGTTATTCAGATCCTGATGATGCAAGCTTAGCTCAGTCAAGTCACATTGCACACCATCTCACCAATGAACATGTCCTAAGTGACCACATGTACAGTGTGTGTGCACACGGTGAGGCAGTGTTGAGAGACCGATTGAGACTTCGCCTTAGTAACACAGGCCTTTATTTGCTTTGTTAGACAAATACTGTTCAAGCAAAATGAAAATGATCTTCATGGAAGTCATTATTGAGTATGGGCATAGGATACCAATGTTGGGAGTAACGAGTTACAAAAGTAACTAATTACTGTAATGCATTGCTTTTTGTGGTAACTTGGTAATGTAAGGCATTACAGAAAAAAACTGGTAATATTTTCCTCGGTACAATTGTCAGTAACTCAAGTTACAATGCATTTTTAACTTGGAATGAAGTGGTGTTTTTTTTCCTTTATACAAATTCACCAAAAATCACTGAGAGGTCAGCAAGGGTAAAACGTTTGCTGTGCCGGACTCAATGTAGAAATTCAGTCTCCACTTGTCATTCTCAACATTGATAACAAACTAATGAAGGTCATAGGCTACCGGAGGGCCCGAAGAGTAACTGAAATGTAACGCAACAGTAATGTAACGCCTTACATTTTCAAAACACTAATATTGTAACGTAAGGGACTACTTTAAAATGTCAGTAACAAGTAATAAATAGTGCATTACAGTTTTGCAGTAACTTGCCCAACACTGTTGGATACTATAGGACTGAGTTTACTTAAGTAAATATACTCTTTTCTGATAGAGTCAATTCAGACGTGGAGTTGTGTTCATGCGGGTGTGGATGCTGTTCAATGTCATGCCTCCCTGAAAAGCTGCGCTTAATTTCTCCAGTCTCAGAACAACTAAGACTCATATGAGGCATGCTATTCCAGATGGCCAGGCAGACAGCGAGAGCGGTAGAAAGAAAGGGGTTTTGATGTGTTTTTCCACCACATTCCCTCAGCCATGAAGCCCACACCGACCTTGCTGTTGTCATCTGCCATGACTCAATGACATCACTGGACTTGGTTTGGTTAGGTCATAGCACAAACTTCGCTTCCATATTACTTCCTTATTACTTGTTACAAAAGAAAATTAGAATAATGAAACTAAATGAGTACCCCAGCCCCTCCCCAACACATGTTATTGACATCCTAATACACATTTAGGAAAAAAAATATATATATTATTGAACAATGAATTGGACATTGGCCACACATGCTGGTCAATACATTTGAAAGATTTTGTCACTTATTACTGCTAATTGTTGAGGAAATGTATGGGGGCAACTGAAGTCAATACTAAGCTTCTTTACTTCATTTCTAGTTTGTAATGTAAAGAAGCAGAATTACTCATTAGGTGGAGCCTACCATGCTACAACATAGACAGACCACCAGATGGCAGTAGAGTGTTTATTCTACTACTCAAGACCAACCGTTCACACAACTCATGATTTAAGAATTTTATTGTGTGAATTAACAAAACAAAACCTTTATTCTTCTTTTTTTTGTACCATGGAATAAATAACACTAAAAATAACAAAGAAAGAAAAAGTCAGTAACACCAGTTGTGATGAACTGAGTGGAATCAATATTAAAACATTTTTGATTATTTCTAAAAGTAAAAATTACGCAGGCACTTTTTTCAGACAGTAATACAGGTTTTGCGGCATACTCACAGACCGTATTAAAAACACGCACACATATAAACTCACACAAGAACGCGGCTGCTTAATTATACACACAGTCACACACGTTTGTTGGCAGGGCATGTACAGGCACATGTGCAACAGTAATGAGAAAAGGAGAAAATACAGTGGAATACAGAAGACCTCATATGAAACAAAAACACAGCAGTAACTCCCATTAACTCCACAAAAGGTTTGCAGTCTATATGGTCACAAATATATCAATGGTACTATATGAACGTCATTGGGTATAAAACGGGCCAATCATACTGTAGGATAGAAACCAGCTGATGACATACACCCAAGTCCTGTTGCTATGAATAACAGAAGGATATTGGTTAAACGATAAACTGCATGTCAGTTAAATGCTAACAGAATTAGTGGACCTATTCAATGGAACTGCTGTCTTTTTTTTTAAGCCCATCAAGAAATGAACAGTGAGAAAGTCAACTTCCTGATAGTCATTTCTTTACAACACATTAAATGTTTTTACGTCTTGACCATTTAGCTTCTCTTCAAGCAGAAAGTACTTTATCAAAAAGGTGTGAACAGTTGCCATATTGCATACTTTATGAAGCTTCTGAGATCAAAGCAAAGATCATCAGGAAGCAGGGGCGTTGCTCGGCCTAAAGCTCTACTTGGGCACACTGTATCTGAATGTGCTTTTTACAGTAGTAGGGGTTAGTTTGTTTACTGATAGGTAAAAACGTCTAGCGACATACTGTATCTGCCAGGAAGGAAACAGCCCTGGCCAACAGAGCATCTGAAGCAGGAAGTTCAGTATGCATCTGCTGGTAGGTGTAACAAATATATTCAACACTTGGTAAACTCTCCTGTGCTCACTTATCTTGGTTCTCACACATAAGCTGAATCCCGATGTCCACCCTAAAAACCTAAACCCTGAACCCTCGTAGACTTAACAGGCATGAATTGACCAATCACAAGGCAGACTCATTCTACTTAAGTCTTTGAGAGTTCAAGGTGGACATGGGTGGATTCAGCCACAGTCTACTGCTGCTCTGCATATCAGTCTGGCCGATTTCATGTCATACCCAGCTTTCATTTGACGGGATTAACAGACAATTAAAATGCCTCTGTGGGCATATGATATGCTTATAACCAATCAGACCAATGATTGAAGAGAAAAGAGTGTGGGATGTATCACAATTTCAAACAAAACACATTTTAAGCCTGCGTCCATTGTGTTGGAGTTAAAGTCAGTTTCTGATTGGTGCCCTGTCTCAGGTGAACAGGAGGAAGTGGAGATAGGCCTCCTTGCCAGACAGATATGCAGATTAGAGTATGTGTGAGATCCAGGCTAGTGCTAAGTAGCTTTTTTAGATGAATGTAGAGTCCCGCACACTGTCCAGTATGCAATCAAAACATATTCAGATTACCCAATGAAGGTCGATTGACAAAACGTTTAATATGTTTTGCTTGCGTACTATACAGTGTGCAGGAGTCTACATTTATCCTCAAGTTATAGACTGTTGGTTATCTACAACACACCTGTCTTTCCAAAGAGGTGTGCACAGAAGTTCATTGACTTTGAAGTAGCTTTTTTTGAAGAAAAAGATAAAGTAGTAAAGAGAACAGATAACTGAGATTAGAATTCATGTCAATGAATCTGAACTCTGAAATATACAGGGATGTATTCAAGGTTTTGATCATAAAACTACAAGCATCTTAAAACATTTCTTCAACATGTCTTCCCAAAATGTTAATTCAGCCTCTGGCTCTGTCAGTGAAATCAAGAACCTTCCATTTTAATATACATTTTCATTTCTATCAAATTCAAAACTAATTTTACTTTTTGTCCAGTTGAAATATGATTTCCCCCATCAATAACCCTGTCCTGATAACTGGTGAGAGGCTTTCAATTGCCCTAAAAAAACGTCACAAGGACAGCAGAGGGTAGTGACACACTCAATGGTCACTCCACCATTCGCTGAACTACCTTTAACTGGCAAAGGCCTCTGAAGGCACCCTACATGCCACGTGTTAAAAAATCCCGCACACTGTCCATTCCACCAACAAACTTTATTACAACGTTTCGGTCATCCGACATTCTGGATGGACAGTGTGCGGGATTTTTTAACACTTGCATGATAACCCCACTGGGATAATATCCTATGCACCTGTTAAACTACTGAGTTGTGCAAAAGCGTCATTTTGAACCCTACATGCCACCCCATTTCCCCTGGTACTCTGCCAATAAATAGGGCCAGTGGAACAGGGCAAACTACGCCAATCTGAAGAAGAGGTCCGTCTTCAGAAACTGCATGACATTACTGATACTGTGCATCTTCAGGAGGAGAAATTAGCTAGCTTAGGGGGGAGGGACAAGTGAAAAAAAAAATGTCTGTGGGGAGGGCCAAGGAGAATTTGTTGCCCTGATCCATAATATTCATTTTGACTCGTATACATTTATTAGTTTTATTATGTTAAGCATCCCTCTCTCAAATTTTTTCCACAAATTGCACCTTGAATGAGCATAACCTACAATTATTTTAAGTCTTGATAATTTTAGAAGGCATGGATTTTCTGTGAATAATGGAGTGAAACTAAAGAGAGAAAGAGAAAGACCGCTCTCGTTTTAGGCCTATGATTCGCGTCAGGGGGAGGGCTATGGAGAATTTTTTTGAGGCGGGGGAGGGCTATGGGAAAAAAAATATTGACCTAGGGGAGGGTTATGTAGAAAAATTTTAACCCGACCCTCTGATAACCGCCCCCGCGTACAGTCCCTTAGTGTGCACAGTAGTACGAAGACCCAGACCTACTGTAGACTAAAAGATCATTGAATACTGACTCTGTTTTTACCCTCTCAGTCTACACTGTCCAATGTCGATGCCCATCTCACAACACTTATTGCAAAACCTGCAGCTATTCAGCAAACTAACATCTGAGATTCCCAAATTTCACCAGCAACATTTTGGGATTTTCTTTCTTTCTTTTTTTTTTTCTTTGTCGGACCTTAGAAACCTTTTTTTTTTTTTAGGGCGTTGTCCCAGCCAGTATACAATCTTTGTGGTGTACTTATCCTTAAGAGTTTAGTATAGTTTAGTATACTCAACCCCGGGGTAGTAACCTTGTTTCCTGCTATGCAAGCCCACACATTGCTCACAACAACTGGTGGACTCTAATGGATATTTTAGTCATATATAAATTTTGTTCATAAATAAGTGAAAGTACCTCACATCTTACGCAACACCATACACCTTACTAAAAAGAAAACTCAGTATGGGTTATCAGAGCCATAATTCTCAACATTATTTTATCTCATTTTAAATTTCTCTTATTTCCAAACTTGTGGCTAAACATGTGATTATCTCGCTTTAGAATGAATCATTTTCTCATTTATTTAAAATATTGTATTAACGGTTCCTAATGGTTCCTAGCATTACCTGTATATTAGAGAACCCGACATTGACTTGGACTTGATTTTCATGGAGTACATTTCAGAAACATTAAGATGCCATTAGGTCTAAAGTTTAAACCTGGGACATATTCTGGTTTCCACTATTAATATAACTTAAAATTTTATGTAAAATTATAAACCATGGAGGGCAATCCAAACAGGAAGAAAAATTGCTCTGCTTAAGTGTGTGTGTGTGTGTGTGTGTGTGTGTGTGTGTGTGTGTGTGTGTGTGTGTGTGTGTGTGTTTGGGGGCCATGGTTAGTGAGTAACTGAAGCTAAGGCTGTGAGCTGAGCATGTACAAAACACTTGCCTGTTCCCTTTTATCTGTTTAATAAAGCGTATTTAGTATAAGGTTAGAATAAAAAAAAAAAAGTTATGTTAAGTTAAACTGGTTAACTAACTGCTTGGGGTTATTTTCACAGCTTTTCACTGTGTTAAAAAGGCCTCAGATCTTGAGTTAGCATCACTTCAGTAAGCATCACAGAAAGAATATGTTCCCAGTGGACAGCTGTCGGTCCACATTACCTTGAAACTATTTTCCCCCTTTTTCCAACCTGTTCATTACCAGCCATTTTCTGCAGCCTATAATCTCCCATGGCCTACCTCAGCAAACCCACTGCATTTTAGCAGCCTGCTGGTCTACAGTAATCACGCACTGCAGTTGTGCTACTGACATGGTTCAGGGTTGTCAGCACGGCCATAGTAGGAGAAAGGCCTGTCTGATTTTGCAAATACAGAGAGTAAAAAGAGAAGGGTATGAAAAAGAACCCCCTAAGGTATGTGCTGATAAGTCCTGGACAAACCCATCCACACAGTCTGTTAGCTTGCCTGGAAGATGCTGGGAGTGAAGACCTTCCACTCCTATGTACACATCAAGCTTCTCCCAATACGGTCTCAAGGCAAAGGTTTACTTTCTCCAGGCTTCCAGATTTATCTCGCTGGTAATCACACTGTTTCTCTCCCGACCGCCTCCCCAACCAGGAAGGTTAAAAGTCAAACCAAGCTGACAGGCAGCTCGGCGTCGTCCAGGTCTAAGGGGAGCTCCGAGGGGGGGCACGGCTCAAAGCTGCTTCGCCGTCGCCATGGTGACTCGTCCTCCTCCACTTCCTCCTTTGGCTCCTGCAGCTGCGGCTGCGGCGGATGGCGGCTCACTTGGAGAGACGCGTCTCCTGCAGGGACAGGCGGGCCTGCGGCCGGGGCAGCGGCAGCAGGCTCATGAAGTGCTCGCTGTCCCAAGCCAGGCCGCGCGGCACCTCGCCACTCAGAGTAGGCTGGCACGGCTGCTGTGGCGGGCGGCTGAGTGGTAGGGCCGCACGAGAGGGAGCGGTAGAAAAAGGAGGAACCGACAGAGTGCTCCTGCAGGAAGGGGAAAAACGGGGAGGGGAAAGTTGAGAGGGTCTCAGATTGACAACATGAGTAAATGAAGACAGCAAGGGGGTATTCCAAGTAGGTGGTTAAGTGATAAACCTGGAGTTAAGTTAATATAAAGTTAACCTAGAGTAAGTTGTAGATCTGCTAAAGCCGGCCGCACACCGACAGCATTGCGGAGCACTTTCGAATCCGACAATTTCGCAACGAACCTAGCCCCGTAGCATGAGAAATAACAATGGATGTCAATGGACGGCTCCGACCAAAAAGACTTCAATCGTAATTCACAATTGACGGTGGAAGGGTTCGGCGCTGGTGTGCGGGGTGGCATTGAAAACAATGGATGCTCAGCACTGTGTCGGGGCCTGTGTTCGGTGGCCTTAATAGAGGAGACTGCTGCCTTTGTTTAATTAAGAGAATCAGGAGAGCGAGGCTCCTCTATTATGAGGTTTACCACTACTTCCAGCTTTCAGCCTTCTTGGAATACCCCACAGTACTTCAGACTAAAACTTTTATCTCTTATCTTATCTAGTTTGATCTGGTTTAAAACATCACTTCCATGTCAGAGGGTGTATAGTGGCATACAGTCCTAAAAATATAAAAATCTAATTAAAATCCTCTTAAATGTCATAGTCGCTTGAGGGAAACTCTATGGACAGTTTAAATTAAATTAAATACATGTAATCTGTTGGAACTGTATTAATGTGATGTCGACAGCAAAGACTCCCAGTTTGACATTTCATATGAAGTAGAAATATGAGATCAAAGTGATTATGATCTAGAAAGTGTTTTCCTCCACCCTACCCAAGACACCGCGTGCATCCCAAGTTCTCAGCAGTGATTCTTGTTTACAGGCCCAAAGAGTCACAGCAAGAGAGAACGTGTGTGTGTGTGTGTGTGTGTGTGTGTGTGTGTGTGTGTGTGTGTGTGTGAGAGAGAGAGAGACAGTGTGTAAGAGCAGTGGGTGAACTAGCAGTGGAAGAGTTGCAATATCCATGAGCAGTTGGTAGTCACACCGTTAGCTAGTAAGTTATTAGTTCTAGTGGCATCAGCAGCAGCAGTTGTGGTAGCACTCCAAACCAAAACAGTGCAAGTAAAAAGTCGATGACATTTGAGGAAAAAGCAGCAGTGGCGATGATGAAACGCAGTTTGCAGGGGTCTGGCGACAGCATGGGCAGCTGTATGTGTGAAACCCGTTCCTCGTGGTAGCTGCCATTATTGTAGACGTCTGACGAACACACAGGATGGTGGAACCGCCAAGGCCGCGGTAAGTCACAGTGCATCAGCGGTAGTCGTAGAGACTTAATTATAGTGGCTGTGGTGAGTGAAGTCAGTTGAAAGTTAGCCGAGTAGCATTGTGGGTTGATGGGGGTTTTTTAGCGTTGTCGTTCCTGGTAGTGGCCAGTCACGGTGATTGCAGCGAAAGGCAGTGGTGGTGGTAGCAGTCAAAAGTAGCAATTTAGAAATGGTGGAAAAAAACGGAAGCAGCTCATTTTTTAAGGGTTAGCGTTTCAGTGTTAGGCCTCCCTTTCTGAAACAGAAGAAGGGATGTAGGAGGAGAGAGAGAGAGAGAGAGAGAGAGAGAGAGAGAGAGAGAGAGAGAGAGAGAAGGGAAAAGGAGCAGAAGAGATGGGACTTATGTGAGAAAAGAGAAGAGTAGAGCATACAGTAGATCTGGCCATGAAGTTTGCAAACAGAAATGAAGAGGGTTGCAGGGAAGTATCATGTAGCGCTGTTAAAGGAGGAAAATAACCCTGGTATGGGTCGGCCCTTCCCTCTGGCACACACAACTGTTTTTTTTTTCTCTCTCTCTCTCTCTCTGAATGGATTGTAGGCAATGGGGGAATAAGTGAGCACTTACACATACTCCATGTGGGCTAATATGCTATGATGTAAGCTACACCTTCATAGGGTAGGTATGTAATCCCCCGAGGTATGTAATCTCAATTTAAACCGGCGACTGACTCACAATGAGGATTTTGTGGTTGTGGCAAGTCATCAATGTGATAATAGTTCTGCATTGTGAGTGTTCTCCATTTCTCTTCATTTCCAACCATAAATTGAACGATACAGTCAGGCTAATGAGTCCCAGTCAGTAGTAAACAACCAACTACCTACAGTGTATTTATCGCACAAGATGAAGAGCTTTCTGTGCTGCTACTGAACACACTCTCTTTAATAATTAAGAAATAAAAATGAAAAATAAAAATAGAGGTTGACTGGCCTTTGTATACAGTATGTGCTTAAGTTTGCTACAGTAAGAGAGACCGTTTGAAATGGCCTGTACAAAACCGCAGCTGATGTTAAACCACACCATTGAGACATCTCTACCATCATGATCAGGCCCAAGATATGTCATATTTATAGATATTACAAACTGAGTTGTAAATATAAAATGGTTTCTTGCACAATAATTTGTCGCATATATGATTTTGTATGCCCAGCTTTATCTAGTCATAGTTTTTTGACCAAAGAACCAAGGTGAGTGAAACAAAGATGGTTCAGTCCCTCCGAGATCTTGCAAAGGATTGTTGAGTCTTTTCAAGTCAAAAGTGATTTTGTAGTTGAAATAAAATGCAGGGATTCTGTGAATACTACAGTGACAATAAATATGAATTCCTTGCAAATACTCAAGATCTGAGAGCATTTTCGAAATACAAGATTGCAAAATCTGGAGGAACTGATGATTGCAAGATTCTAAAGCAAGGAGGCAAAGATTTAGAGAAAGATTTTTAAAAAGGAAACAAGGCACCATCACTCTCAAACACACAAATAAATAAATATCCATCTCCACTCTGAACTCTGTTCAGTAAATGAGAAAGTGGAAAAGGAGAGAAGGGTGCAGGCTGTTTCGCGATGCAGATAATCAGAGCACAGAAATGCTAGAGCAAGTTAGCTTAGCTTAGCTTCACAGCAGCTCAGTCAGTGGGAGGAATGAGGGGGTGGGAGGGTCAGAGGTCACTTGTGCTTTGATATATCTGCTAGTTGGGTCAAGGAGGAGACTGTTCCCAGTTAAACACGTCAGAGGAAGTTGAACAAAGTGAAAAAACAAACAAAACAAAAAAATGTCTCATCACTTTGCCGTCGGGGTGTAAGCATAAGGGAGAGATGGGAGGTCAGGTGATGACTGCAGGGTTGAGGGAAGGCAGGTGTGTTTAGGCTCAGTAATGAGTTAAAAAGATACACCCGTTACCACAGAAAAGTATTTACCCATGTTTGAGGAGAGGGAAGGAAGGGGGGAGGGGGATTTCAGCCTGAGACAGTCAAGTTAAGGCTGAATGACAGAAAGAAAGACAAAGGGGAAAAATAAAATAAGAGAAGTAGTAGAGGAAGGAAGAGGGGAGAGGAGAGGAGAGGAAAGGAGGTGCTGCGTTGTGAGCGTGGGAGCGTGTGAGATGGCGGGCACGGCTGCGCTGCACTGAAATCACCTCTAAACCACAGGGGAGAGAGAACAAAGGCCAGAGAGGCGGCTTTGAGGTAGCGGAGCTCACATACGTGCTGCCTTCAGCGACGCGGGCCCAATACCTCTGAATACAAGGGTTCGAATGCCGTCTGGCCTGACGCATCTGAAACAACACAGTGCAAAGCCGCATTAGAGAAAAAGAGAGAGAGAGGTCGGGGGAGGGGGTGGGGTAGTGTTGTCTGAAAGGGTTTTGAGGGGAAGCACAGAGAGAGAGAGAGAGACAGAGAGAGAGAGAATGACAAAGAGAGTGTAAGAAAGAGAGATGGAAAAAGAAAAAAAGAACAGGAGACAAGAAAGAGAGAGAGAAGAAAAGGCTGTGGGTTGTATCTGCACATTCTTTTTTTTTTTTTTTCATGCTGCTAGCACTGGCTTCTGTCCTTCACCAGCTGCAGTCAGTGCACACTCACTGCCATATCTCCCATGTCTGCTTCAAAGTATGTGTGTGTGTGTGTGTGTGTGTGTGTGGTTGTGTATGCTAGTGGGTGCAAGTGGAGAGCACGGAATATGGTCCACCCTGAAGATTTCAAAAAGAATTTGCTTGAAAAGTCGTTAGTATAAGTAACTGGGTCATTGATTCATTGATTCATTCATTCATTCATTCATTCATTCATAGTCCGACAAGATCAAATCAAATATCTATACACGGGAGGGACTCTTGACTGACAATCACTTGATTATTTGTGTGTATTTTGAATGGTCAAATGCTTAAATACGTGGGCAAAAGTATGGGTTAAGACGTTTGTGTGTGTGTGTGCGTGTGTGTGTGTGTGTGAGTCAGAATGTATGGGTGTGTGTCTGCATATACATACTGAAGCGGCTGTTCGGCCAGGCCCCCTTTGAGCGACGATGGCCCCCGAGATGGCCTTGATCCAGCTGTGCATCTCTTCTGGACTATCGGCCTGTGGTGGACAGAGGACGGGAGTCAGCCTCAGACAGACGGCGAGTGTTTCTCAAAGTCGAGAAAGCATTCTTGGAACGCTGCTTTTTCGAGCATTCCATGTCATTGTCTGTCGCCAAGTACTGTTCCAATGTCAAGGATCCTTCTAAATTCTAGCAAGGACAGACGCCTTTGTTCATAGATTTTTCAAGGATGCACTGATGGAACCTCGTTTTTGAAATGTACAACTTCCAAGGCGAGCGTGCTACCTAGGAAGCATTCTCGACTTTGAGAAACACCCAACATGTGTATCCGACAACCTATGTAGAACTATGAATAGGCTTGATATGGATACATGGGTAAGCACATGGATACCGATAACGGATAGGCAGAAGCATACTGAAGCCCTAAGAACGGTGTCCATCCAGAGCTACCGCTGTTTAGGACGGCTCACCTGAATGTAGAAAGTCCGGGAGGAAGTGACGACTTCAAACAGATTGTCTCTCATCATTATGTCACTACGAATACAGGGAAAAAACAAACAAACAAAATAAAATATAGCACTAAATTACAAGACTTTAATGACCAAACAGGAATAGGACAATCATACAATAGAATAAAAGTATTAAAGGACAACTTCAGTCAATTTCAACAAGAGTTCTATTGCTCAAGCATTGACATTTGGGGCATGTTAAAGGAATAGTCCACCTCTTTATGAAAATTGGTTATTCACTTCCTTACTCTGAGTTACATATGTGGGTAAAAGCATTTTGTTCTCAGTGCTTGTGTTTTCCTAGTATGGCATCACCAATTTTCCCCATTTTTTAGCTTTAGCTTAGCATAGGCACTGGAATGCAAAGTTGCCAGATTGCCAACTTTACTTTCCAGTGCCTATGCTAAGGTAAAGGTAAAATTGGGGTTGCCAGACATGCACTGAGACCAAAATGCTCTTACCCACATATGTAACTCCAGGTAAGGGGGTGAATAACCAATTTTCATAAAGAGGTGGATTATTCCTTTAAGATGTTAAAAACACAGTTTAAAGTTCTGCCCCCATGGGTTAGCAGTCAGGGCTACTTTTCTGTTCATGGAAACCTACACGAGCTGGTCTGAAATTTCCTGCATCTTCATAACTGACAAGTCTCCAGTAGCTTGAGCAAAAGAGCTCTTGTTGAAACTGACCGAAGTTGTCCTTTAATTAAACGTTCATGCATACAGGAGTCTGTCTGCCTTTTTTAAATGAACTATAATTAATTTCAGGAAATGAACCTCCAGCGGTTTATGATGCAAGTGCTTACAATTCAATACAATAGTTCATCACTTCCTCACCTCTGTTTGCATTCCTGCACTTTGTGGACCTCCTTGAGTGAGATCACACGCAGCGGCTCCTTCTCCTGACACCACAGAAGGAGGGAGGGAGAGGGTTAATGAAACACACACTACAGAAGGGCTCACTTGATGGCGCCTCAGAGCAAAAGCATGATTATGAGGGCAGAAAATAAGGGTGCGTACATGGGCAAACAAAACACACACACACACACACACACACACACACACACACACACACACACACACACTTCCTATGCAGCATCTTGAGCTCAAAGGTCACATGCTCAATGCAATAAGACGCCCACGAGCAAAGAGTAAGAGAATGACTGATTTCTGCAAGTGACACAGGCAAGATACAGTAGGTTGGGTTATGGTCTTTAGTGACTGCTGTATCCACTGTTGTTAAAACTCAAATCATTTGCATTTAAGTACAGTACTTAAATCAAATCACGCTCTCGTACCACATTTGCATTTAAGTACAGTACCCTGTCACTGTTTACTGTGCAGTCGTGATATTAGCAAGACTCTGTTGTCATCTGGCATTTTTCCACCCTGAGGTCATGTCATCAAAGTCTATTTCTGGTGCTTTACCATAGTTTTTAAAACTGCTGTACAGATTAATACAGATTCATTTGAGGGGAAAAAAGTGTCAGTTGTTATCAGGGCCATCCACCTCTAAGTGGCAGCACTGCAGGACGGGAGTACAAACATGTAGAGACTTGCCTCTCTGAGGACCATTTCAGAGAACATACAGTACAGTAGAATCTCTACCCACTCCATGCACAAGCTTCATTTCACAGGCAAGGACACTTGCATGTTCTGACTTATAGTAGTACATACTTTCAGACATACTGTACTGCATGCTGCAGTATAGTATGTCTGAAAGTATGTACTACTATAACTCTATATACTATAGGAGACCACATTAAAAATATCTGTTCTGTTATTTGCAGCTATATATTTGAGTAAAATTAACATTTTTGTTTTATGTATAATAATACTAACAATATTTCTCTCAAATTCCAACTAAATACATCATTGTCATAGAGCATTTATGAAAATAAGAGAAGGTCAAAGAAATGGTTTATTTTCAGCCTTTCACAGGTGTGGGAGGGTGCTCAGCCCATGGGTGTTGCTGGGATGGATGCAGCATATTTTGGGTGGGTGATGGCAGGTCATGAAGTCCATGTGTGGGAGGCTACAGGCCTCTCTTTTTGGAGCGCTGAATGAATTTAAATTGGGAGGAATGAATAAGACTCACCAGCTCAGACTTGAAGTAGCTCAACGAGTTCTCCTCCAGGATGAAGTACCTACGCTTCCAGTTCTTCATCTGTTCAATGACAAGCAAATACACAACTTGAGTTTTATGTGTTGTTTAAAAAGGCATCCAGAGACATAAAAAAAAAAAAAAAAAAAAAACATTTTCTATGAGCCCAGTATTCATAGAGCATCAGTTCTAAAGGCTTATATGATAACATTATAATTCCTAACGAGTACAGCCATGAGAACATATAAGCAGTCATGAATTCTAATGTCAATAGTTATAAGCCTTTATGAATCCATTATAACCCTTTATGATTGCATTTATAATGCTCTATGAATACTAGGTTCATAGAAAGTGTGTACTTTTGTTTGTTTGCATCTTTTTTATTGTCAAATCAGGGCAATGCTGTAAAAGACCTTGATGCTCAGTCATTTTTCCCTGAATAAACAATGGATAATGATGATGATATAAGAGGCCAGTTAGAATAAAAAGCAATCTTAGCTCAGTTCAGGCTGGGTTGTTTGTGTTGTTTATGATGTTTCATGTTTTTAGCTAGTGGTTAAGGTTTTTCCATGCGGTTTTGATCCTCTTGCACATCCCCACTGAGGACACCAGGCCACTGCACTTCCTACGCCAGTCCACTCAATTCTCATCTCCCTTCAGTACTCCATCTGGGATTACGGGCATTGACCTTGTTCGCTCAGGATGCATTTGGAGACTTAAAGGAATAGTCCACCTCTTTATGAAAATTGGTTATTCACACCCTTACCTGGAGTTACATATGTGGGTAAGAGCATTTTAGTCTCAGTGCATGTGTTGTCCTAGTCTGGCAACCCCATTTCTACCTTTAGCTTAGCATAGGCACTGGAGAGTAAAGTTGCCAAGGAGTTGCTATCTGGCAACTTTGCATTCCAGCGCCTATGCTAAGCTAAAGCTAAACAATGGGGTAATTGGTATGCTATACTAGGAAAACGCATGCACTGAGACCAAAATGCTTTTACCCACACATGTAACTCAGAGTAAGGAGGTGAATAACCAATTTTCATAAAGGGGTGGAATATTCCTTTAAAGGAATGTACCGTAGTGATTTCAAGCATAGCCCTGTTGAAAGAGCTTGCTAAATGCGCTAGTTAGTGAGTGGAACAAAATAATTTGGTAAAGCACAGACCGAACGCGAACGCAGAAGCGAACAGGCACTTTACACTGAATCAATGGGACCTGACTGTTGGAAACCGAAAGTAAGATCTGAGGTTACATTGACTCAATGTAAAGTGTTTCGCGTTCGCGTTAGGTCTGTGCTGTTCAAAAATCTTTCATTTCATGCGAAATATATTGCTGTTAGAAGGCTCGTGCAGCAGGACTATGCTTAAACTTACTCCGGTATATTGCTTTATTTTGAGCTTTGAGAACGCTGCACAAGAATAAGACGGGCCCAATCTTTTTTGAATTTGAACATCTCCAGCAAGCAATTGTTTCTCAATAGCCAGAATCCCAGACACTCGTATGAAGCGAAACGTAGACCGAGAGGCTGGTTATGAACAGCCTACCACTGAGGCCACAAACCACAATACTAAATGCCTGAGTCAAGGTCCCAGCTGCAGCCTGAGTAATCAGTAGGGTAAGTTTGCTGTTGCCGGTCGTGATGATGTGCGGTGCTCACCACAGCTCCCTGTTTGACGCAGTAGCCAGCCTTGAGGACGGCCTGCTCCTGGGCTGGTCGGTAGGGGTGCTGGCTTTGGGATCGCTTCAGCGCCTCCCGGTCGGCACCGTTCTGCCCGTCCGCCCCCTCCTGCTGAAGAGACACACACACACACACACACACAGACCTGGTCAATTTTATCAGGCGTAACATGGACATAACACTGCCCCAATCTTATTGCAATAATAGAATACCTAATAGGCTGAAATTTTATGTCACTTACAGATTCACATTCAATATGTTTGAGAAACAAACAGACAATGTATTGTATTTGAGCACTTGAAATTGACGCACACACACACACACACACCCTCCCCAGACAGACAGACAGACAGACAGACACACACACACATCCTCCACAGCTCTAATAATGACTGATTGCCTTGAGAGCACTGATTGCACAGTACCTGTGTCTCTGTGATGATAGGAACCCTTCCTATGATCTCAGTCTTGTAGGAGAAATAGATAGACTCTGTCTAGCTTAAGCAACACAGAAAAACAAACACACACACACACACACACACACACACACACACACACACACACACACACACACACACACACACACACACACACCTAACAATGCCTTGAGAGCATTGATTGTACAGTACCTGTGTCTGTGTGATGATGGGAACCCCTCCTATGATCTCAGTCTTGTAGGAGACCTGCTTCCTGGAGGGCTGGCCTTCACACTGGCCTCTCTGCAACTCGCCTGTCTGCACCGCCTCACATGGCTTTGGAACCTGGACAAGGTTCACACACACACACACACACACACACACACACACACACACACACACACACACACACACACACACACACACACACACACACACACACGCACATATTTAACACACACTTTACAGTGGCACTCATTGAGTATGGGTAGTGTGTATCGTGTGTGTGTGTGTGTGTGTGTGTGTTGAGATGATGCAAACTGGTGGTTCGTTATGGCACTTTTCCATTAAAAATACATACTTTAAAAGTACATACTTTAAAGTACATACTTCTCGATTTAGTACAAGGTCCTTTGCATTTCCATTACAATAGGTACCACTTTGCCGTGAATGTAGTCAGTGATGAGAACTTCGTTTACGAATTAGAGCATAACCAACGTTAAGAATATGAGGTGACTATGTTGAGAATAGGAAAGTAGCCTTTTAAATGTCAATGTGTGGCAATAATTTCATGTTCCACGTTTCTTGTGTTTCTTTATTTGTGGTTGCAGACTAACATGTTGAGAATAGGAAAGTAGCCTTTTAAATTTCACTGTGTGGCAATAATTTCATGTTTCACGTTTCTTGTGTTTCTTTATTTGTGGTTGCAGACTAACATGTTCTTATAACCAACTATACAATTTTTCTCCCGATGGTACAGTGTCCTCAAAATGAGTGCAGTAGTTCATGGCTTAGCAAAAAAGTGAGTAGAGTCAAGAATGATTTAGAGTGGCTACTAAAACGGTCCAGTGGAAATACCCTATCAGTCTATACTCTATGTGTGTTTTGGTATCTTACAACTGAGTGAGTCATTACGCAAGGCTAATACGTGTGTGTGTGTGTGTGTGTGTGTGTGTGTGTGTGTGTGTGTGTGTGTGTGTGTGAGAGACCGTCATGACCAAGCACATAAATATGCATGACCGTGTGTAAAATGATGTAATGTATTTGTATGTGTGTGTGTTTGTGTGTGTGTGTGTGTGTGTGTGTGTGTGTGTGTGTGTGTGTGTGATGACAAGTGTGCATTAACACAAATGAGGAAGTGTGATGTCAAGTGTGTGCATGCTACAACCATGTGCATGAACGCAAGCGAGACAGTGTGTGAAAAGCTGTAGAGTCATTGTGTGTGTGTGTGTGTGTGTGTGTGTGTGTGTGTGTGTGTGTGTGTGTGTGTGTGTGAGTGTGTGAGAGAGAGCATGAGGGGTGTGTGGAGGAAGTGATGGTGGTGTTGGAGCGTGGTCTGTGTAAATAATGCAGCATCCTGTTGTGCAACCTGTGGGTATGTGTAGAGGGTCTTGACCCACACACACAGTAGACATACAGTACAGACAGACAAACACACACACACACACACACACACACACACACACACACACACACACAGCCAGAGATAAAGACAGAACAGACATGTGGAGAAAAGAGTATGTGAAAAAGTAAGGAGCTGAGCAGAGCAAAGGAGAGAGGGAGTGTGAAGGGAGATGAGGAAGAGGAGGAGGAGGAAAAAGAGGTGGAGGAGGAGAATTGGTAGGGTGGGGGGAGGAGGAGGAGGAGGAGGAGGAGGAGGAGGAGAAGTGGTAGGGAGGAGGAGGAGGAGGAGGAGGAGGAGAAGTGGTAGGGAGTAGGAGGAGGAGAAGAATAAGTGATGGGGTGGGGAGTAGGAGGAGGAGGAGGAGGAGGAGAATTGGTAGGGTGGGGAGGAGGAAGAGGAGGAGGATAAGTAGTAGGGTGGGGAGGAGGTGGAGAAGTGGTAGGGTGAGGAGTAGGAGGAGGAGGAGGAGGTGGAGGAGGTGGAGGAGGAGGAGGAGGAGGGAGGGAGGAGGAGTGGAGGAGGAGGAGGAGGAGGAGAAGTGGTAGGGTGGGGAGTAGGAGGAGGTGGAGGAGGAGGTGGAGGTGTGAGGTGAGCACACTGTTGGCAGCTGGGTGCATGGAGGCCTCTAATTCCCCCACTGTGAAGCCTGCTCCACTAATCACGGTAATTACAGAAGCCAACACATTACACACTACATTCACTCACAGCAAGGACAAGCAACAACCAAGGCCTGTGAGTTACTGTGTGCTGTTGTGTGTGTGTGTGTGTGTGTGTGTGTGTGTGTGTGTGTGTGTGTGTGTGTGTGTGTGTGTGTGTGTGTGTGTTCACAACATACTCACAGTGATTTTGGTTGCATTGTTGAGTGCATTGACCCACTCCACAAGGTCCTGCTGATCATTTGCCTGGAGGAAGAACTTCCTCATGCCGGCGTTAATGACTGTAAACACGGAGAGACGGAGAGAGAGAGGGAGAGAGGGAGAGAATGAGAGAGAGAAAGGTGGAAAGAGAGAAATAAAGGGAGACGAAGAGAGAGTTAAAAGTTGGAAAGACCAATCAATGGCCTTTCACAGCAGCACATTTCTAACACAGGAGTGTGTGTGTGTGTGTGTGTGTGTGTGTGTGTGTGTGTGTGTGTGTGTGTGTGTGTGTGTGTGTGTGTGTGTGCGTGTGTGTGTGTGTGTGTGTGTCGGGTGGGTGCTGCTTGTTATTCCAGTGGGACTCTTTTTCCCCCAACCTCCTCAACAGTAGGCCATTTTAGCCCCGGCAGAGAGAGTTCACGCCTGGCATAGTCTCTCGTACTCCCCGACCCAAGCGTGGATCTCCACGTTTTCCCCCTCACAGCCATGCGTGCGACTGAGAGGCTGCAGGGATGGGGTGGGGAGGGGATGTGTGCGCACATTAGTTCTGAGTGAGTGAAATTGCCCCAGAAAGAAAGAAAAAAAAGAAAGGATGAAAAAAAAAGAAAAAGGGCCTCCCACTCCTGTGTTGCCGTTTATTTTCAGCTCACTCTCTGCTCCCCTCTCGGCTCAAGTCAACTTGGTTACAGAAGGAGGGTTAGGGGCCTGGGGTGTGGGGTGTGGGGAAGGGACGGTGTGAAGAGGTCTGTCTGCACAATGGAGAGCCTTCTTCCTAAATGAATGTAAATTAGTGCGACCAACAGACAGACAGACAGACAGACAGACAGACAGACAGACAGACAGACAGAGAGAGAGAGAGAGAGAGAGAGAGAGAGAGAGAGAGAGAGAGAGAGAGAGAGAGAGAGAGAGAGAGAGAGAGAGAGAGAGAGAGAGAGAGAGCAGAGAGGGGAGGGAGGGGAGAGAGAGAGGGTGGGACAGGAGGTCAGAAAGCAAAAGGAAAGGAACAAAACCGAGTGACAGACGCAGCAAACGAGAGTGAGTGTGGGCGAGTTAATATGTGCAGCCATGCGCGTAATGAGACTGTAACTGAGGTAGGCCGTGTAGGTGTGTGCATGTGTCTGTCAGAGACAGAGAGAGAGACAGAGAGAGAGAAACACAGAGAAAGAGAGAGTTCCCATGTGTCTGAGCTATTTGAGAGCATGTGTGAACCCTTCTTGTTAGTGTGTGTGACTGTGTGTTGGTGTGCTCTTATAAGTGTGTGTGTGTGTGTGTTGGTGTGTTTTTCCCTGCTTTGCTGCCTGATGCCTCAAGGTCAGTCAGGCGTATTTATCTCCACATTTATCTCAGCAGAGACCTAGTTACATTTTAGCCCAAAATATGTGGAGGGGAAGCAGGCGGGAATAAGCCATTCTGACTGGCACAGAGAACCCATAAAGTGGAACTCGAGATCCCACACACACACACACTCACACACACACACACACACACACACACACACACACACACACACACACACACACACACACACACACACACACACACACACACACACTGCTCTGTGGTTGAGTCACAGTGCATAACCCTTCCATAACTCACGCTCTGGCCGAGGAGGCATCTGGATGAATCACGCGCTATGGGCCTTATATTACCGTAAGGCACAGATAACTGGCCAACTCGACCCAAAACAGCCCCCGCCACCAAAACAACATGCTAGCAGCTAGTAGCCACACACTAAGTGGAAACACATTTGGCTTTCTGAAACATGACAAGGGCAACTGAAACACACACACGCCACGCACACACACACACACACACACGCACACACACACACACACACACACACACACGCACACACACACACACACACACACACACACACACACACACACACACACACACACACACACACAATCCATTCAGATTAAAACAGCACTGAAAACACATCCAAATCTCACACGATCGATGCACATCCAGACGAGGGTTCCAAATGAGAACGTCATCCATAACAGAGCTTCCAACACAATTAAAGTGACAGTTCCACTCCATGACAACATTTCTTTTAAGTTTAGCTGCCATATGGAAGTTGCAGAAGCATATCTACATTTCTTGGGAACTGACTTATATTAGTTAGTAGTATCCTTATATTAGTTGTTATTGTTTGTTTTATGTTATTGTTTGCCGTTTCAGAAAAGCAACAGACCTGACAATCAGTAAATTATGGTTTTGGAACGACTAAGTTTTACCAGTTACATGCCGGGGATATTCTGGGTTTAAACAGAATATTAGCAGTATTCTACTCATTCTGAATGACAAAGTTTCAGTCTATCTGCATTGTTTGAACTTGAACCTGAACTGACAGTCTTATATTACTTGTTGTTCGTCTTATTTTATTAATTGGCCAGTCTTATTGTGTTATTCTATTGATTCAGAAAAGCAACACACCGTGCGAATCAGTAAATTCTGATTTAAGAACGGCTACTGAAAAAGACATTTACCACAGTTACATGAAGTTATATTGTGGTTTCAAACAGAATATTGGCAATAATCTCATCGTTCCCACTGACAAAGTTATAGTCTGGCCTCTCAGGCTACAAGCCTACAGTCTCGTGGGACTGATTAAGTTCAATTACAACTTGGCTGCTGCAGAGAATGAAAAATGAAAACTGAAAAACTGTAAGAGGTCCGGGAAAGATCCGGGTTCATCTAGAATCCTAACTGACTGAAACGATGACACAGACACAGGCACACGGCCTGCAGTCATTTGCATCCCATGCAGTCACCCTGCCAGGAAAGTATTCGGCCGAAGGACACTGCTCTGCATGAGGAAGTTCTGCAACTAACGGCAGATTCACACCTTGAGGATATTTATGTTACATGCTAAGATGGAACCTCTGGTGAGAATGACAGCATTCTGTCACACTGAGAGAGTGTGTGTGTGTGTGTGTGTGTGTGTGTGTGTGTGTGGTGGAGGGGCAATGACCCATCCCAAGATGGGACCACTGCTGATAAGACCGACAGCAAAGGATGTCCCGTCACGTCTAAGGAAATCCCGCTGTGGAAACGGTGAGCCTTAGTGTTTGCGTGCTCCAACACATGTTTGTGTATGACTGAGAGCACATGATTGAGTGTGTGACGGTTAGCAAGTTTTACATGTATGGGTCTATTTGTGTGTCTATACACATGCGCCTGTGTGTGTGTGTGTGGGAGAGAAAGAGAAAGAGTGAGAGAGTGACTATGTGGGCATTTTTATGTCCATGTATATATACTGTATATATATATGTGTGTGTGTGTGTGTGTGTGTGTGTGTGTGTGTGTGTGTGTGTGCCTATACAAATGCGCCTGTGCAAGTGCAAGTGCAAGTGCATGCGGGAGGAGGACAGACAAGACAGCCAGAAGGAAACAGGAGTGTGTTTGTTAAACAGAGCTCACTGTGGAAAGGGTCAACACTTGCCTGAGCCTGAGAGTGAGCCTGAGGGCTGCATACCCCTTCTCCCCAACCCCACCCCACCCCACCCCCAGGTTTCCTCTGCCACTGAGGAAAAAAAAAAAAACCACACCAAGACCAGAACACACCCACACCACAGGATGAGCCCTTGCGAGGCTCGCTCTCTGCGCTTCTCACACCAGAGGAACCTCAATTTGTATAGTATCTGTACTCACCAAAACAGTACTCAGCCTTTGGGCGCAACTTGGTGGCATCGCTGACCTGGAGTGAGAGGAGTGAGTAAGAAAGAGACAGAGACAGACAGAGAGAGAGAGAGACAGAGACAGAGACAGACAGAGAGAGAGAGAGAGAGAGAGAGAGAGAGAGAGAGAGAGAGAGAGATGAAGAGGGTTGGGGGGGAAGAGTCAGTTAAAAAGAGTGTAAAAGGCAAAAAGAATTCAACAAGGGTTGCATGCACCTCAGCAATAATAACACAATTTTAAAGTAAAGTCACCTTGTAAAAGTAGGTGTAAAGTAACCTTGACCTTGATTTGGTCATGCTGCTGCTGACCAAATAAAAAGTACAAAAAATAAAAAATAAAAGTTATAGGGAGTATGCTGACACATTCATGAATGCTGACGTTAGTGCTGTCAGTAGATTGGTAGGTTCTAGGTTTCACACAGATCAAATAGTAACACACAAACTGATGAGGGCCAGGAAGTGTAGTTTTACTGTACCCCCATCAGTGAGCTGTGAGTTCTTTAATTTGGTCTGCTAAATTCAATTCAATTCAATTCAATTCAATTCAACAAGCTTTATTGGCATGATCATTCTGTAACCATTAAGCGAATTAAAATGACATGCCACCATTTGGGGAAATATGCTCATCTTCCACCTTCCCTCAAATTAAACAGTTGAGTCGTACGTTTCTCAAGTTCATCCAGCCATTCTCTGCGTCTGGTAGTAGGAGTTTTAGCTCTAGCTTAGCATAGATCATTTAATCAGATTAGACCGTTAGCATCTCTCCTACTGTCTTGTTCAAAAATGACTACGAATTCTGATCATTTTGCTGACTCTTATGTAGTTGTCAAAAGAGTACTAAGACCTACAGAAGGTGATTTTCTTGGCTGATATGGCATGGAACTACTCTCATTCAACTTATGGAGGGACTATTTTCATGTCATATCAGCCCAGAATATCAACACATTTCATTTTGTGTTGGTGTTAGTTCAAGTTGCAAATACAGAAGAGTCAAGTTTTAATTTGGGAAAATCTTTACAACATTATAATAGGAGGGATGCTAACAGTCTAATTTGATTAATGATCTATGCTAAGCTGAGGCGAAAAGTCCTACCGTCATACTCTTGAGAATGGCTGGATGAACTGAAGAAAGGTAAAAGTCAATTGATTAACTCGAGGAGAGGTGAAAAATAAAGATATTTCCCCAAATGGTGGCATATCCCATCCCAAAATAAACAAACAAATGAACATATTCACACACACACACACACACACACACACACACACACACACACACACAGTTCCAAAAGAACAAGGATATGAGCTGATGTATTTTTTACTTTATGTTCATCACCTAAAACAGTGAAACTGCATCTATTTTCTTTGAGTCTGGCCAGTTTGATGAGGTACAGTAGAGTACACATGCGTGAGCACCAGTTTCTGTTTTATGCCTTTGAAGGGTAAAGGCAAAAGTTAACGTTAAATAAAAGATGCTCTGTAGACGATGTTGGACCGGGATCACTTCCAGCACACTCTTCCAAGGAAGAAGTCTTACATAATTCACACAGGGTGATGCGTAAAGATGACAGAATGAATGGAGATGGAGAGAGAGGGAGAGAGAGGCAGGGAGCGGGAGAGGGAGAGAGAGAGAGAGAGAGAGGGAGAGAGAAGAAACAGAGAGAGAGAGGGAGAGAGCGAGAGAGGGAGAGAGAGCGAGAGAGAGAGGGAGAGAGGGAGAGAGAGAGAGAGAGAGAGAGAGAGAGAGAGAGAGAGAGAGAGAGAGAGAGAGAGAGAGAGAGAGAGAGAGCGAGAGAGGGAGAGAGCGAGAGGGAGAGGGAGAGAGAGAGAGAGAGAGAGAGAGAGAGAGAGAGAGAGAGAGAGAGAGAGAGAGAGAGAGAAGAAAACTCACCTTAGAGATGTAAGTAAGCTTCAGTGAACCCTGACATGCTGCACCTATGGGAAGGTTCTGCCCAGACAGATAAAGGAAAAAACAACACCAAACATGTCAGACAAGAATAAAAAATGAAAAACACCGTCAGAAGACTCTCAAAATAGACTTTATATATAATTCATAGTGGGGATTCTAGTAGCTTAGTTCAACCACCTCAGTGCTGGTGCTGTACCAGCACCCAATCCAGAACTGGTTCTGTATGTCTCGACAGAACAATGACAGATACTGGTACAAAAAACAGGCTAATGCTAACATTATGTTGTATGCATTTTCATTTGGCAGTCACCTCCTTCTTGTGTAAGTTAACAACATAGGACATCTAGTTAGTTTTTGTTTGCCATAATGCCAATATCACGCGACACCATTGGTGTTTTCTTAATACATCTTCTACCTACGACCAACCAATGTCTAACCTAACCAATGCCTCCATAAACTCCTCAGCCATAGGATATATATTAATCTATGCCCTCAGCTAGCTTTACACTGGCATGATTCCACCTTCTCAACAAAAGCATTTTATTAAGCAGTGTTATTTCAAAACACTTCATATCTGGTTTTGTGCCATTGGGTCACAATCAGTCACTAAAATAAATAATAGCCTACATGGGTGGATGACGGATAGCAATATTCAGACTGTCCTTATGTCACACACGTATAAAAAATGGTAATTGTTAAGAATTGATATGGAAATGTTGTTGGTCTGATAGGATCAACTTCCTGCATACTAAAAATTTTGGTGTTGTATTTAAATTTTGACATAAAACAACTATCCAAACATAAAAAATGTCATATGGTGTGACTGTCCACTATGCGTGTGATTTTCCTAATTAGAATGTATATCCATATAAAGTATAAATACTTTAAAATTTTACCAGGCAAATAAAATAAGTGGATGTTTTCTATAACCACAGAAAGTTTCGATGCCCATGCATAACGTCCAACTAAGTTCTAATCAAATATATTTTGTCCCTACAATGGACGTCATATGGTGTGACACTATATTTTATATTTTCAACGGGCATTAATTTGGACATCATTGTCATGACACGGACCCTGCTTCATCAGGAAGTTACAATAGCATGTCAGGAGTGATTGCCATGGTCAGGAGGTCAGGTCTGCCTTTTAGATTTTTATATAAAAAGCTCCATATCCGACATCATCAATAGTGGCCAAAAAATTGTGTCTTATGGTGTGACATCATTTGCAATAAAAATTGTTATTTTTCACAAATCTTCTTTATGAATTCTTAGAAAGCATTGCTGCCATGTGGTCAGTTGCATGCTAAATAATATCTAGCTGTATTTAGTTGTCTAATAAATTAGATAAACTGTCAAAATGTCATATTGAGTGACACTATGTCATATGGAGTGACATTGTTATTACATTGTTATTACATTGGGACATTGAAAATGTACAGTCACACTATATGACAATTCTGTCACACTCTATGACCAAACTGCATTTTTATATTGAAATATATGTAAAAACACGAATTCAATTTAAAAATCATATATGAAATATATTAAATCTGTGATAAGAATCTAGCAAAATAGGATCTGTACAATTTATATTTCCCTTTCCCATTTTTCCCCCATGTCACCATGTTTCACATGTAATATGCAGTTGAAAAATAGATGTTATCCCTAAAGTTCTTTTCAGTGGACTTCAAAATTCATTGTTAATGATTTTATTTTCATGAAATACCTTTTTTTGCGCTGATACATTGTGATTTGGTGTATTTCATCATATGGCGTGACACTATGTCATTTGGTGTGACGTCAAATAATCATAGAAAACGTCATAAAACAAGACTTTCTAACTGACAAATCATGACAAAATCAATAGTGTAGAAAGGAAATGACATCTGCAAGAATCTCAAGAATTTTGAGCAACTTTTGACAAAGAATGTCAGAAATACGCTAAAATATCTGGTTAGAGTTCAGACCATTCTCCTCCTTGACATAATAACTTGTCAAATGTTAAGTTTTTATCCTAAATATTCACAAGCAAATGTTGCATATCAAAGCAAACATGATTAATAAGTACATTGACGTAAATTAAAGAAGAAAAAAATATCTAATTTTTATTTTATATCAAATTGTTTTAATGTCACACCATATGACAGTTTTAGGCACTACCTTGACAAATTCATAAATAAATACTTATTTTAATTAAAAAATGTAAAAAATATTTACGTATTGGTTAAGTTTAGACTCACAGCAACACATATAAACACTTTTTAGGGATGATATTTGAAGTTTTTTAAAAATCCTTTTTTCAGGCTTATTTGTCATCCACCCACATATCAAAATAGCTAGTGACCCACAGACCAAGGCTTCACAAATGAAACCATCGTAACATTTTGCAGTAACACTTTATTTGAAGGTACCGTCATAAGACTAACATGACACGGTCATTAACTATGACATGACATTGTCAAGAATCTGTCATAAACTTTATAGATCTGTCATGTCTTCTGACATACCCTAACCCTAAACCTAACCCTAACCATGACAAATACCAGGTGACACTTAATGACAGAAGTCATGACAGGTGTATAGTTTATGACAGATTTATGACAACATCATGTCATATTTAATGACAGTGTCAAGTCACTGTTATGACGGTACCTTCAAATTAAGTATAACCCATTTTGCTAACCGAAAGCCCTTTTGGAGGAGAGGTATAGGAGGATAACAGGGCGTTCACACTGCATCCGTCAGTTGACGGATCCCATTGACTTTGAATGGAGCTTTCGCGAAATGCATTGTGGGTCCGTCCGTCAAAACAGCTCCGTTGCGTCCGTCAAAAAGTTAAAACATGTTCAACTTTTTAGCTGGCGACGGATCCGTCAAACCAATCGGGATTGAGAGAATTGACTCCCCCTCCGTCAGACCCCTCCCCCGTCCCCCGTGGCCTTGGGATGAACTTGTGTTTAGAATGCCTCAGGTCATGCTCAGGGGATGTACTGTAGTAGTGAATGTACTAGTTGAGTAGCCTTCACTAGGTGCAACTCAACATTTGAGACAAGACTCTTGACATTACTATATTTTTATTTCATGAGTTCTTTCTTCTTTTTTTTTCTTTCATTGAGTTGGCTTGTATTTATTTTAGTTAAAATCCTTTCCAAACATGTTATCCATGTTATCCCCCCCACACACATTTTCCTGAACATTTTAATAATGTGTGTAAAATCATTTTGGGCAAGCTTTTTTTCCATTATTTTTAGAACAATTTCTAAAACTGAGTTTTACAGCTTTTAAGTTTTAGTTTTTAAAGTTTTACATACAATACAATCTGTGTTCCAGTGACTTGACTCACCTGTGGGTTATCCATGTACCAGACCAGGCTGCCCTGCTGCCCCGTGTCCAGGATGAAGTAGCGTCGCAGGAACTTTCCGCTGCCCTCCTGTTCCTCGATGTCCAAGAAGCCACAGATTCGATTCTGCCGATCCACGTAAGGCATGACGCCGCCTGCTCATGCCACGAGCCCTCAGCGTCCCCCTGGCAAACACTATAGTGAAGTAAAAAAAAAAAAGAAAGACACAAGGCACTGAGTGTCAACGGCAATGGATAAAGAGAAAGAGAGATAGAGAGAGGGGGTGGGGGGGTGAGATCTCGCTCTCTCTCAGCCTTGGTTGCTCTTTCTCCAGCTCCTAGATCTGTTTAGGGCAGAGACTCTCTCCCTTCTTCTGGCTTGCTTGCTTGCTTGCTTGTCATTCCTTTGCCATTATCCCCTCACAGCTGAGACGGGGCTAGACTCTAACTGCCAACTGCTTCTCACGTCCCACCAGGCGTCCCACCCAGCAATTTATTTTTTGTGTGAATGAATTACTCACACAAGACCCACGTCAAGTTCCCAAAATCGTTAGAGATCGGTATCAAAAAAGGACGGCGTTCCAATCCAGGCACATTTATCAGCCTAGATAAGAGACTGAGGGCAGACCTATCTGACTGGAGCCTGCATGTGGGTCTGACTCAGAGAGAGAGAACCGCACATTCCAACTGAGTCCGAACGCGAGGCCCACGTTAATGTATTTACTGTACTTGATCACACTCAAACACTCAACTGTAGCCACAATGCTATATTTTGTCGGAGCTATCACACATAATATGAAGAGTTAGCCGAGGCATGTTTTTTGGATCACCACGATCACTGATGAATCATGATTAGCTACTGGAAACGATCTGTTTGTTCTCTGGCTTCGTATCGTGCTGTGTCAGACCCCTGACAAGAAATGCTAAAAAAACTCACTCAATTCACTCATGATACACCATCGTTTTCACAGACATGATCCCCGACCTCTCAACTCTGTATCCTCACTGACGTGATTGATAAGTGTTATGTAGATGGGACCTACCCACGCGCTGGGCTCAGGCAGAGAGATAGATGCACGCCACTCAAAGTCACAGCTCTGAAAGCGAAGCGGTTTCAGAGCACACATGGTGAAAGTCTCAAGGGAAGGGTGTGGGGAGTGGTGTGTACGTGTGTGTGTGTGTGTGTGTGTGTGTGTGTGTGTGTGCGTATACAAGTTGGAGGGAAACTAGGCAGCCACACACACACACACACACACACACACACACACACACGCACACACACGCACACACACGCACACACACGCACACACACCCACGCACACACGCACGCACGCACGCACACACACCCTACACCCTTCACTTGCAACTTATTTGAATGTGTTGGAGGGAAAGACGGCAGCCTCAGAATCACACGCACACGCACACACACACAGACACACACACACAGCGAGAGTCTGAAGCTGAGTGGGTGGAACAAGGGCCAGCAGTGTGAGTGTGAGACGAGTGAGCACACAGAGGAGAAGGAGGAGGACGAGGAGGAGGGGGGAGACAAAAGATGGAGGAGGACACTTCTCTCATTTATAAATAGAGACCATGAGAGGAGAAAGACTTGAGCCACTGGGGTGACAGAGAAAGGCACAACAGCATGTGGACAAAGGAGGGACAGTAGAGGAATACTATACAGAAGAATATGTTGAAACAGAGAGAGAGAGAGAGAGAGAGAGAGCGGGAGAGAGAGAGAGAGAGAGAGAGAGGGAGAGAGAGAGAGAGAGAGAGAGAGAGAGAGAGAGATGGAGTTGAAAGGATACCCCTCTTAATTACACAATGCACCCACAGACAGATAATGGTTGCCTTATCTCGTTTTGAGACTGCAGGCTGAGACACTTAAGGCCTGTGAGCGACAGAAATGACGATATGAATTAAAAAAAAAAGAAAAGAAAAAGAAAAGCGAAAGAAAATGAAGCGCACAAAGGCCTTCGTCACGGAGACAAAGGCCGCTGTGTCACTGTGCGGAAGGCCGGGGCAACAATGGAGGGGCAGAACTTTAGCATGATTCATCTAGAGGCCCTATTCGGAACACAACGTGCAACATTCTGGGGCCCGGAGCATAAAGTGGTCCCTTGTTTGACGGAATGTTCTCCCCTGCCTCACAGGGTTGGAACGATAGGCCAACGTCACCCTGACAGAGGGAGATATTTGGAGATGTTTGGGCGTATGACTTGGATTGGATTGGGAAGGCAGCAGCAAATTGTCCGCTCATGATCATGGGACAATTCCCAATATAAATTTGGGCCGGTGCTCTCCTGCCCAATTGTTAGGACTGTCTACACCTGCCAGAATCTGCCAGAACACAAATATTCTCTCTCTCTCTCCCTCACTCACACACACACACACACACACACACACACACACACACACCCAGAGAGAGACACACAGAGCCTTACTTCTCATTAGATTTGGAGGAGGCAGGGAGAGAAAAATAGGTCAGGTTTAAATAAGCGCAATGAAGTCACACTTAACACTGAGCGCATGGAAGAATGAGGAAGTCTAGGCCTACATAACACTGGTGGGATTACTGCATAGAGTCTCTCTGGATGCACAACGCCACCCTTACCACAAGACTGGCTCTTTTTTTATCAGTAAGAAATGCTACTGTGCAGACAGATGAGGCACACCTTTAATTCGGTGTTCCAACATCAGTTTGCTCACCAAAGGTATCTATAGACTGTGGAGGAAGACCTATACTTATATCAGCCTTATGTTACACTGTTTGTTTAGTTGTGCAAGCAACATGACGAAGGAAGTTCAATTGAGGAGTGGATATTATCTAAAAAAAACATTCACCACTCAACGATGATCAATTATCCCTGATCTTGAAGTGAGAGCTTATGGAATGTGGCACCTGAGGAACAGCGGAACAGTGCAAAAACCGTGTTCAGGAATCTGGAATCCTGAGGCTATAACAGAACAGAGTTAGCCAATGACCACTTGCTATCTCATTTATTTTTGGAAACACTGGCTATTATCCGAAATGAAGGTCTGAGCAAGTAGACCAACTTGTTAACGTAACCTCAAGGCACAAAACATGCCTTTCACTAGGCTACATCTCTCTTGGGGTTACAAAAATTGACTGAATTGATCGAGTACTTATATACCTTCATGTAAAAATGTATACATACTGACGTACACTATATATCTTTCTCCAATATGTTGATACCTAAGATCTGATACGTTGGTACCATGTGTTTTAAACAAGCCTATTCATTTTTAAAAATATAAAATTCTACAATTTATATCGTAAACAGACTAGCCCACCTAATTGACAGAGTAGAGTCAATTTGGCATATTTGTGGGAGTTATGTTTATCAGATGGTAACCTTCTGCACAAGAAAAGCTTTAAAAGTTCAGTATTTGACTAGTGACTATCTTCGGAGTATGAAGGCCTCAACAGTAGGCTTGTTGCAGATGATAGTCTTAAAAATCCGAGGCACACTGATTATTAGTGAAAAAGGTTTGCAGTCGAAATGCGTAGGCGTTATCCATTAAAATAAAGGATTTTTAACCTTTTTCACTAATAATCAGTGTGCCTCGGATTTTTAAGACTATCATCTGCAACAAGCCTACTGTTGAGGCCTTCATACTCTGAAGATAGTCACTAGTCAAATACTGAAGTTCTTATGTCCTTTCTGATGAGCACCTGATTTTTTCTTCAAACAATTGACCCAACGCAGCACTCTCCATTTCTTCATCTTTAAGCTTTAAAAGTATTTACTCTGTATATTAGGATGTATGTGGCCCCATCCTCCTCTTCATACATACTTCACCTGCTGTCACCTGGGTGTCATTATGAGAGATTTGGTCTCTTAAAGGGGCAGTGTGCTCGCAAGTCACATGACATTGTTTACCATACCTTTAAGAGGCACCAAACTAAAATAGTGTTGTCCGTTTCCCATTGCAAACTTTCCCGATGCCAACCAACTAAGTTAGTAACTGGTTATCAACTATGATTTTGGGAAACAAACAACAGGACTACATATATTTTATAAACATTCTTTCATTCACTGACTGCTAAGTTTTGTTGTTTTCCAGAGACTTAGTTTTGTCTGCTGAGGGCATACAATACATAGCCTAAACCTAGGCCTCATTCAGGTTATTGCTTCACATCCTGAAGTCGTTGTATAGAGAAGCACATCTCTGTGCATACTAGCACACGGTGCACGTGTGGGGAGCTGTTGTGTTTGACTAGAGCGTAACGAGAGGCATGCCTGATCATGCTCGTCTGCAACTTGCATCGAGCACACCAAAAGAACTTCAAGGAGATCAACCTCAAACAGGCGTAATGTACTGGGGCCTGTACATACATACCACCATGACTTTTCAAAGCGGCTCCTTCAACTGCAGCAAGTCATCTTTGATTAACACCTATTTCCATTACAAGGTTGAGTAATAATCACACAAGCCAAAGACAAGCTGAATACAACAGATAGATTGCACACACCTTATTGGCCTACATAACTCTGGAAAAGCCTTGTTATCTGTTGCATTCAGATCTTAAATCAGATAGGGACATGAAAGCCCACTGATTTAATTATTTTCTTGTACAATACCGCACGCATAGTGGGGAAAGTATGCCTAATGCACTCCCAGCTGAATGATTCTGTAATAAACAGGAGTTATGGCAGAATGACTGCATAGGTTCAGACCTGGAAATGGATGCATTTGCCTGAAATAGGCTATATCATCACAATCAACTGAACTCGAATGGCATGAATGAAGATGAACTTGTTCCACAAAGTGCAGATAGAACATGAACACACAGCGTGTGTGCTGGTGCATGGGACGGAGTCTCTTTGACCTACTTTATATAGGCTACCACTGCAGAGTAGGATAGGGAATAGTATGCAAGGCAGCCTGCGATTACTGTGCTTACATCGTATAATATGTTTTTGCTTGCTTTTGTTTTCATCAGATGACCCTTGGACTAGCCCATTTGGACAGGATGGAAGAAAAATAAGATAGCCTACACTTACAGTTCACTCTAATCTTGTTTAGCCTAACACTCTAATCTCCTAATCTTGCTCAGCAATTCCATTTATCCCCGTCTTTAATGTGTAATTTAATCCCTTCCATCACTTTCCCCTTCCTGAATGTCACATACCTAACCTGGTCTGTAGCAAAGCCTTAGCCTGTAGGGTCAGATGGTTAAAACAATCTAGTTTGCACACACACACACACACACACACACACACACACACCTTCCCTTTCCTTCGCATTTAAAATAAATCACACCCTTAAACTCCCTAAGCACCAGAGAAAGTAATACAGCCCTGCCCTGCATCTGAATAGTATGTAATTGTAGCTGTGTGTATTCACTCTCACACACAAACTACCCCCACCCCCCAACACACACACACACACACACACACACACACACACACACACACACACACACCTTCACAAAAAGGCCTCCTCAAGAGTTGCAGCACAAGGTGAAAACCAGGTCACCATTGGCTCCAGGCCCCCAATTCCAAACTGCCTCTCTGGCGCTTCTTATGGGGCCAGCCAAAAATTCTGTTCTGCCTAAGAATATATAGGGTGCCTAGCATTGCAATTGATGGGTCATTATTGCTTCAAACCTCTATCAGACTGGGCAGATTGATCGAGAGAGAGAGAGAGAGAGAGAGAGAGAGAGAGAGAGAGAGAGACCCGTGTGCTGCTCATGCAATAGGTGTGCAAGGCCAGGCCACCTTGCAGCGAGTTTCCTGTGCGCTGTGAAAAGGAAGAAAGCTAACTGAGACTCTCATTTATCTTTTTCATAAGTAATGACATGACTCATTGGGACAGTCCTATCAATAAACCTACACTCTCAACTTTTGAAAAAGGTAACATTACCATGATTTTGTCACATGGCAAAGAGAGAGAGATCTGAGTTTTTACTTATTAGTCTTGCATAGTCTGAGTCTTAAAATGTGGACAAGTCTCTGACTTTATACTCTATCAAAATACAAAAGCAATGACCAGATCAGTGATGGTCTAATCCAGGGAGCCATAGAGAGACTCTCTCTCTCTCTCTATGCCTCTGGTCTAATCTGTCATCAAATTCAGTGGTTAAGTTATCAACGTCACTGACTGGACATCAGAGAAGAACCTGTCATATCAATGACATTCATTCTTCTGTCAACCAACCATGGTTAAATCTATGCAATCAACCCGCAACATGCAATATCAAATTGACAGCTTACTACAGTGGCTTCTTGGACAACTTTACAAATTGGCAACCAAGTAACATTAACTAAATTATTACAAGTTAACGTTATCTTTTCCTCTCGTGTGCCATTGTAGCCCGTCTGTAACATCTTAACGTTAACTTGTTAGGATGTGTTAAGGATTTCGTTCAGCACATTTTAACAATTCTCTCAGCAGTGGCAACCTAGTATAAGCAAAGATACTTTACGCTTCCTTAAAGGGTAACGTTATAAAGCATGAAATCATCATCAATCATTATAATGTTACTGTCTTGGCCTAAACCTTCATAAAGTTGGTTTAGCCAGAGCTTGCAAAATGGTATGTTACGTTACTGCAGGCAGACCTAGCCCTAGCTAAGTTCCAGCCTTAGCGATAGCAATCACTGTTTTTCTGAACTCAACTCAAGCGTTACTGTCAGTAAAAATTCCGCCCTATAGAACAACTGCACTGTTGGGTTTCTATGTTGTGCTAAACTATGATGAAACGGCAATTTTTCTGCTTCCCCAACGTGGTCGTAACGTTAATATCATGCAAGCTATCCTAGCTACCTACTGGCTATGCGGCTAATGTTAACTTCTGTAGCAAGTTTGAACAAGTTCAAATCAGTGCTAATGCTGACACAACTAACGTTAGCAAGGGGTTCATACATTAACGTAAAGGGCTTACACAAGTGAAAACACTAGCGACAGATGACAACTTACATGCTTCCGTACCAATGAAGAAGTTGTTGGGTTAACAGCATGTGCAGTGGGACTTCAGCCCATCTCCCGTTTTCACCTTGATGCCTTGCGTGAGCGTGCCGTTCGCCCTGCCTGTGCGGAGCGGTGCCGTGGTGCCACAACAGCCACACACGTTTGCTGAACTGAACTGTGTTACGTTGCGTACTGCATCACTACTGTTGCACGTCTTGAGTGTACTCCTATCGGCGTACTTGGAGTAGCAAAGAGGAGCCTAGTCTACCCAGACAGGATTAAAACTAAAACTCATTATTGATAAAGTGGGTATGAACGAAAGGAAAGTCATCAACACCGGGGACCACAAACTACGTTTTGATTATGTAGGCTTAGGATAGTCTCAGAAAACACTGTAGCTGCCAACAGACGGCCCGGCATATTCTTTAGCCCTTTTTTATTCATTAACTTACTTTCTTCGGATATTGTCTGATTACAAACTGCATTAGCCATTTCTTCAGCGCTAGAAACTTTCACATCACCAATAGGCCGATGGTTTTATGCTTTGGTTACATAGCGCCATCTGCTGACGAGAAGACTTGGATGTCCCGACATGAACCCTCTTTGATTAAGTCAAAACAAAATAAACAAGCAAACAATATACAAAGCAGCAATAATTGAAATGAGGCCTATACAGTTTGCAAACAAGAGAGAGTGAATCTGGATGGCATCATCTTGGCTACCTGCCGATATGCTATGCAATGTAGGCCTAGGCCTACATAGTGACTGGCCTACTCTTTTTTTTTTCCAAATGTTTTTTATTGAGCATATGAAATAATACATAGACGCTACCATCAATACAATTCAGGCTCCTTTTATAATAGTTGTGCCTGTGTATTAGGTTATATTAAAATCATAATAAATGAAAAACAGGATTAGGCACAAGGGTATCATAAAGAAAATCTATGAGGATGTGATTCAATGAAACACCAACATAAAACTAAAATAATAATATAAAAAGAAAAATAATAAAAAAACAAAACTTAACACAAAGGGCATAACAGGTTGACTAGGACCCCACCCATCCCCCCTCACCCCCCTCCCTTGAAGGCCCCATCTGCATCAGTAACTATGCTGTTTACAGCATGCTAGAAGCTAAACTATTGTAATGGCATTGTATTTTTAAGGTATGATTCAAAGGGTTGCCAAGTTTTGTCAAAATGTTGGAGGTTGTGACTGGCCTACTCTTTTCCAAAAGGAGTGTTGCTGTGAGAGAATCATGCCATTTTATTTATCCATTGCATTCAGCAGCATCCCTCCCTCCCCCTTGGGATACAAGCTCCTAAAGATGAGGGTAAGCACACCTGATTTCCTGCATCCTGCATGACAAATAAACTTCCTTGTATCTATGATTGCTGACGGCAACTGTGTAGAGTGCAGGTGTGGCCAGTCACTGATATTTCTGGTTAAATCTACGACTGGTAAAACCTAAATCGTTTGAAATACTATTATTCATCCACCAGCAACCTTTTTTTTTCAAGTGTGTGCACATGTGAGGGATGAGAGAATGTGTGTGTGTGTGTGTGTGTGTGTGTGTGTGTGTGTGTGTGTGTGTGTGTGTGTGTGTGTGTGTGTGTGTTGTTCCATTTTGCTGTGCAGGAAGCAACAGAATGATACTTATAATAAGTAGTAATGTATAGCGTAATAACAGGAGTATATCTACTGCACCCTACACCAAAATGTTGTTTTAATAAACATATTTCTGGAGAAACCCAGAGGATTGATTGACAGCCATCACTCAACCCACTTCCGTTTTTAAGATATTTAACCCTCCTTACCTATAGCCCATGTATCGTACCGCAGAATTTCAAAATTTCCCTCCTCCTCCACTGTCTTCTCCATATCATAGACCAAGGTCATTTACCCTTATCCATAGGAGGGTGCCAGAGAGCATCTCTCACACATGATCTCCAATGGCATGCTAGTGTAGCCGGTGGCGGTCCGCACTGCACACGGGTCTCGAACCCGCCACCCCGCAAGCTACAAACTCCCGGCGTGGGAGTGGAACGCTCTAACCAACTGAGCCAAAAGCCCGAGCTTCTAACTCAGCGTGTTAGAAGCGCCCATGGAATTGGGTGATGAGGATTTACACATACTAACGCCAAGCTACCAGAGCTAGCTGACCTCCGTTACACTAGCTACCAGGCCAAACATGCTTCTAACCAGAACTCACTATCAAGGAGTCGGATTGGGTGAACTAGAGATACTTTTGTTACCTTACCTCCGCCGGTGTGTGTGTGTGTCTGTGTGTGTGTCTGTCTGTCTGTGTACAACATAACTCAAAAAGTACTGCACGGATTTGGATGAAATGTTTGGACAACATGTGTAGTGGGACAAGTAAGAACAGATTCGATTTTGGTGGCGATCGGTGATCCAGAACACCATCTGAACACATTGCCTTGGCGGAGGTCTGTGTTCTCTGAGCGCTTTTCTAGTTTATAATAAATTCCATTGCTCAGTGAAAACATGATATTGCTGACTCAAGAGTCAAGGCCTATCAATCTCAATTCTATATTACAGTAAAATGAAAGAGTGGTCGAAGTGGAAATGTAGTCATACAAAAATAGCCCATATGGATTTCCTAAGGTCAAGAGATCCATGACCTGAGCTAACACTACAAGCTACAATGTAATTTATTTCCTCTGCCACTGTGTGGTAACAAAGCTGAGAAAATGCCACATTGCCAGGATGGTAAAACCTTGGACCTGACAATTTCAGTGCAATGGTAAATACACAATGAAGAGAATTAGGAGGAACTTTGGTCAGTCATCACACAGCTGTATCAACACTATTACCAAAGCTGAGTTCCCACCATAGGCCAGAGAAATGTGGTGTGACGTTAGTCAAAGTATTGACCATCAATTGAACCCAATGTGTACAAATAGTGCCAGTATAGCACTTGAATGAGTGTATGTTAGACAAGTACACCAAATTGCAACCATCACAGTCAAGCGCCCTTTCTCTCTCTCCCTCTCTCTTTCTCACACACACACACACACACACACACACACACACACACACACACACACACACACTTGCACAAAGGTGCAAATTTCATATATAAAATAAAACAAACTGTGTACCAGTATTCATAATGTCAGAAGTTTGCGCAGTGCAAATATAATTGGAACTACATAGAAACCCAACAGTGAAGTTGTTCTAGATAGAGCGGAATTTTTACTGACAGTAACACTTGAGTTGGTTAAGAATACAAAGTGATTGCTATTGCTAACACTGTAGCTAGGGCTAGGTCTGCCTGTAGTAACATAAAGAAAAACTGAAAATCACTGAAAAACCTAATGCAGTGTACAGTGGACCTCTGCAATGAAAGGGGAAGGGGATAGAGGTAAGTTGAGAGGCATGATTTGTTTTCCTAGAAAACTGTATGACCATTTGAGGTTCCTCATTTAATTAAAATGCATTATATTCAATTAATTCATAAAGAAAATTAGTCTTTTCCAAGAAGCTGCAACTAGATGTCAAATGGTAGACTACCACAAAACTAATTTGTTGCCACAGTGAGTGTGAAGCAGTCCAGAACTAATAAACTTTATTTGATCACTTTATTGATAACACTCCCATCTCCTTACCTTTTTTCAACATATTGGATTACAAGTACACAAATAAATAAAATAATTCACTCCAGTGTGACAGATGGAGGATTTCCCATCATATGCTACGGGTGTACTGTATGACTGCAATAAAGCATCATGTTGTTGAGGTCTGAAAGTATATAAGGCCTGTCACTGAAGGCTTGGGGGACACATTCAGACTGAGGAGAAAGATGGAGATCATGAGATCAGTTATTCTTCTGCTCTGCACCTTTGCTGCTGTGAGCAATGTCCAAGGTTAGTCCAATTGTTTTTAATACCTAGAATCTTTGGTTATAGGTGTTCCTACAGGCAGCAAAGAGGATACCAAAAGCTATCGGGTTGATTTCGGGATGCGATATCAGCCATGACTCACCAGTTAAAAGCATTTCTTTTTTAAAGGCTTGTCTCTGATCATCAGTTTTTATGTCTCCCCAGGTTGGTACACTGCTGAGCCGACGACCTATGAACCGACCACAGGTGAAGTAACATTTGTTAACATGACACATTTTTTTCAAAGAATATTTTTTAAAGCTTTTGTACAGAATGGATGTACAGTATGTAAACGCAAATCTGAAGAATTCTAGTAGTCCTACTGGAAGATGTCTATATTGTCCTTTTATGCACAAAATATGACAGATCTGACCAGCATGCAAGTCATTTTCGTATCTGTTCTCTTCTTATGATGGCCACACTGTTGGAATAATCCAGACTGAATTAACCCATAGCCCTGCTGTTTCACATTGTGAATGTGAAGTGCTCTCGATAGATAGATTATCGTATGCATTGTAATATCATCAAAATTAAATTCAATTGTCTTAATCTAGATAGTTAATGAAATATTTGATAAATTCTTATAAATTAATAAAAAAAATTAGAATACTAACGCACTGAATGTATTTAAACCCAAATCTGAAAAGCTGTCCAACTGGAAGATGTCTACAATCATCATGTCTTCCTTTTATGCACAAAATGTGACAGATCTGGCCTGTATGCAAGTCATTTCATGCATCTGTTCTCTTTTATAATGGCCACACTGTTGGAACTTGGTTTGCTTTTCAAGGCTTTCCCTGAAAATATAATATTTGCCTTGCAGCATATGTTGTTCAGAACCTTGTTGGAGTGTGAAAATGTGCTCATAGACCAGGGATTCTGTTTTCCTGAACCCACACAATGCCTTTAATCACATCATTAGATCTTCAAGCCTCTAAACTTTTTTAATAGGCCTACATGTTATCAGTATCAAATTTGAAATGAACCAAATAAAAAATAAAGGCATTTTATTTATTGATTTTTTTACCATGCCTCAAATATTTTTTTTACTTGTTTGGTAGAATCTTGTGGATATTCACTTATTGGTTTTGTACTGCACAATAATCAAATAAGTTAATGTTGCCTATCACCAATATGTGCTGCCTATAGAGAACTCTTGCAGGTACAACTGTGGCTATCATTTCGGCAGTTGCTCCTGCAGAAGTGACTGTCAGTACTATGGAAACTGCTGCAATGACTTTTATGGTGAGCGAAACACGTTTTTAATTTTTCTTCCTGCTACAAATACTCAATTAATTTCAACACTGAGGTTAATCTCACTCTCTCTCTCACACACACTTCTGTTTTTGTCTCTCTAGACCACTGCAGTGTCACTACGCATGACCCACCACCACCAACAAGTATGCTACTCTTTCCCCCTATATTGTATGCATGGTAGCTGTTCAATTGATTTTATTACTGAGAAATATTTGATAGGTCTATGACCTTCTGGTTTCATGCATACTATATGGATATTATTATACAAAATTCCCATTGCCACACTTTTGTGAAGTTCATGATTTTCTCTTTTGTAGCTGAAAATTCCTGTGACTGGTACAACTGTGGCCAAGACTTAGGCAGCTGTTCCTGTAGTAGTTCCTGTGAATACAGAGGAAACTGCTGTCATAACTATTATAGTAAGGGAAACATATTTCAAGTTCTGTCTTTCTACATGTAAAACACTGATATTAATCTCACTTTGTCCCCTTCTCTGTTCTCTCTGTCCTTGTCTCTGTCAAGGATACTGTAGCAGCTCCACAACTGCAATGCCGGAGACAACAGGTATGTCATGTGATCTCTATTCTATTCTCAAGCATTCATTATCATGTTGGATATCCTCAAAATTCAGTTGTCTAAATCTAATAGTTAACAAAGTATTTGTTGAATTCACATATATAATTTATTTAAATATTTTATAATGTTAATGCACTGAACGTACTGTATATAAACTCAAATCTCAAGAATTGTAGCAGTCCAACTTGAAGATGTTTAGCCTACATCATGTTTTCCTTTATCTGGAATCTGGATCTGGCCTGCATGCAAGTCATTTTAGCATCTCCTCTATGTTATGACCGCCACACAGTTGGAACTTGGTTTGCTATGTAAACGAATACTCCACCTTTTTATGAAAATTGATTCTTTACTCCCTCATTTGGAGTTATCCTGGCGACGCCATCCTACATACTTCCGCTAAAAGATTTTAGCTTGTACAGTAGTCTAACCCAACCCCCCTAGCTCGGTTCCCCTGCGGTTTTGCCAATCAGCACACAGTTTAGAGCGATGTCTCTGAACTTGCCTGTAGTTCAGCAGCTTGTAGTTCAACAGCATAGGAACGTGTTCGTTATTACGCGTTCGTACATGACATTAACATCCATGATCTTGAGGACTTATTTCCACTAAATGTCAAAATAAATTGGAACAAGCCAGCGATACTGAACGCGGAAGTGGGAGGTGTGAGAGCCAGGTAAGAGAATACGTCATATCCAAACGGAAACTTGCCTGTAGTTCAGCAGCTTGTAGTTCAATAGCATAGGAACGCGTTCGTACTTTCGAATTACCTTTAAAAAATTGGTACAGGACATTAACATCCATGATTTTGAGGACTTATTACCACTACAATGTCAAAATAAATTGGAACAAGCCAGCGATACTGAACGCGGAAGTTGGAGGTGTGAGAGCCAGGTGAGAGAATACGTCATATCCAAACGGAAACATGTTTCAATTGCATTGTTCCAGACTGTATGACGGAGTCAACAGTTGGCTTATCAGCCAGGCTAGAGTTACATATGTGGGTATAGGCATTTTGGTCTCAGTGCATGCATTTGCCTAGCCTGGCAACTCCACTTTTACCTTTTTCTTAGTTTTAGTAGCTTTAG